>JAMQGT020012972.1:0-167628 GCA_024447675.2 Pterophyllum scalare | reverse complement strand
GGTTGCTGCGTACTTCGTTCAGTTACGTATTGCTTATGGTGATGTAACGCATTCAGTTTCTTGTCTTTTGAGTAAAAAAAAAAAAACTAACGTGACTGCAGTATCTGTGCTGTTAACAGCAATAATTTATTGTTTGAAACATTTTATTGAGACACTTATTAAAAGATTTGGGGAAAGCAAGTCTGTGTGAACCAGTAATAAATGTGCACTACACTCAGAAACACTGAAACCGTACATAACAGCAGGAAAATCGGAGTCTTTCTCAGCGGATGCTCTGTCCTAGCAGCTTTATTGGACTCATAAAAGCATACTTTTCTTTTTTTTTTTTTTAGCCACCAGGATCCAGGCACGAGACCTATACAAGGATCACCATGGCTGCAACAGAAGACTCTTTTTTTCCCTCCCATTTATCCAAGTTAACACTAGGCAAGTAACACAGCCAAATAAAGTTGCTAAAAGTACATATCTAAAGCTACTTTCAGCTGCTCCCTTACTCACCACAGCAGGTAGCACCACGTGTTTTAGATTTTACACCAATGCAGCCCCAAAGAGATTTGTGTATCCTCTCTGGATGGAAATGGGGATTATTACATTTATTATTGAGCCTAATTAAAAAGCACTAACTGTAAGACAGGGTTACCTACTATGATTATAATATAACATGGTGTCTTTCAAAGTCACTTGTTCCATGTTGATGGTGTCTTAGATGAACCTGAGATAAAGTTCAAGAAACAAGATTCCACATTTCTTTATGCACATCTTGCAAATATGCAAATATTCAGTAACATTTAATCTCTCGGTCACATTATTTCTTACTAATTTTTAAGTTTTGCATAAGTGGAGTTTTACGTATCAACTTCTGAAAGCATTTTCAAAAGAACAAGACAGTCCAATCATTTTTAGCCGGAATAAAAATAGCAAGACAGGGCGAAGGTTTTCCAAGCAAAAGATGTGACACATAAAATATTCAGGTCTCGTGGGAGCCAGGGAGAAGTGTCTTCTTGCATTAGAAGTCCTTAGATCCTTTTCCTTCCCCAAACATATAGGACATATAGTTTGGGACAGTAAAGATGTGCATTTCCTGTTGTAAAAGTGGAGGTGCAAATATTTCCACTCCCATTTTTGATGAAGCTTGACCATAGAGATCGGACGGCTTGCTGACTATTCTCTCTCATCAGTTAATCACCACTTAAAAAAAAAAGTTCAAGTTGCCATTGGAAGAAAAAGAATGGCAACAACACACAAAACCCACTGAAGATGATGCAGAGGGAGGAAAGTGAAAGTTCAAGAGCTGAGAAACTAAGAAAAACTCAGCTACAATAACTTGGTCTCATGATCATGGTCAAGCCAAAATAATATCAAAAGAACCTGTGTTTTTTAGGCTGTCTGCTTAGTCCTCCTCTGTATTGATACATATTTCATCAGGTTTCAACAAAGCAAGGCAGGAGCATATTCTATCACAAAGGCCTCTGAACACAGTCCCACGTGTACGCTGGACAACACACATGCGCGCACACAAAGCAACTCAATTGTCTCAGTGCTGAGTTGGAGTGTTGCAAGTCCAGGCTCAGCATTAGTGCCCTTAGGTAAAAAAGAAGCTACAGTGAAAGCAAGAAGACCCTCAATTGTCTCTCCAAGGAGAGGAAGGCTTATGAAAAAAGCTGAGTGTTTTTATCAAAGGGATGGTAATACAAAGGACACACTTTGCAGATAGGCCCTCAGACATTTCTTTCCTGTTACTTGGTGTATCCCAATCAGTTGTGAAAGTTTTATGTTAAAATCTTTATTATTGGGGATTTTAGGATCCCTTTTTTAAATGCTATTGTAAATGAATGAATTCTCAACAAGTGCAAAGCTGACCTCTTTGTTTGGACTTGTTGGTTCAGCCAACAGGTAAATCTTTGAACGCACCATCTCTTAGTCTCGTCGCCTCATCGTTTCCCCGTGAGCCTCATTCAAAAGCTTTTCCCACTCTCAGATGTGGGTGCTGTTTCTCTGAGAAAGCTGAAGGTTGGGGGTGGATGTCGGGGGGGGGGGTTGGCTACATGGACCTTAGATGCACTGACCCATAAAGAGCTGCTGCCTATTTTACTTCTAGATTCACTAGGAACTGAAACTATAACTTTAAGTTTCATCCTCCCAAACATTTCTTTAAGACAGACATGGATTTTGTTTAGGCTAAAAGTTAGGAGCGCACAGGACAGCTGTCTGCTACGCAGCTCTACTAATTAGAGTCACTAAAGTGGACCTGTCAGCCATGTTTGTGGCACTGGTTCCTTTATGGAGGACTTCTATTATACAACTTAATGGATGCAGCTTTCCAACCAACTTGTTAGCCTTACCTGATAAGGCTGCAATCATTTCTGGCTAAAAACAAAAAAAAAGTCAAAACATTGATGTTGAGGCTTCAAAATGAGGAGTTCAGAAACCAACTGCTAGCATCACAATGGTTATGATCACCTTTTAAACACAGATGATGCTCATGGTTAATGCTTTTCATTTCACCTGTCATGTTTGGCTGATCAGTCAGAGTTAAACCCACAATGAATGATTTCTTTATTTTATGGCCATGTAGGGGCAATAGGAAGTACAGTACTAATACAGCACTGACATGTGCCTTGTAATTAAATGGCTACATTGTTAGCAGTTACTTACACAGCCAACACAATCAATTTCTTTCAGGGCCATTTGCGTCATCTAGTGAGTGCAGGTCTAATATTTACCTTCTTTTAGCGCTGCATTTGTTCTCTACCAACTACTTTGGAAAATGTCCAGCTTTTTATTTGCTAAATAGTCCAGAAAGTTTGGCAGTTACCTGCTGTGATGATCTGCTGTCTGTTGCTGAGCAGGTGGTGATAGTTCTTATAGATTTTTGAATGACTGCAGCTGGGACTACAATACACTGCATGTGTATGAAATGTGTCGAACAAGTGCAACTGGATAAAGCAGTCCAGGGGGTGACACTTTTCTCATTATCATTATAAATATGTGATTTGATGACAGATATTATAAATTTAGAGTGCTGTTACTGTAACACTAAAATTCAAAAAAAAAATTGCACTTAATGTCTGTACAATGTGATAAAAAAGACTGTGGAGCTACACAACTTATTCTCCTGCTCTGAAATACTGGGTGAAAACATTTCTCCCTTTTTCTGGTGCACACTATACAGACACGGACCAAAGACAATTTATTTCTTTGTAAGAACACAGATGATTTTACAGCATTCAAAAGTACCAAAATGACCTTCAGTAGGGCACTGGCTAAATTATTATTTTTTTGGCATCCTTTAACTAAGGCACAATGAAGACAAGAGAATTTGCTTTCTCTTCACTGCTGGTCTGGAAGTTTTAACTTTGACTATCATATGGAATCTGGAACTTTTTTCCTTACTTTCTTTAATTAATGGACTTTTTACTTTTTATCTTCTGCTACTTCCATGTGCGTTTTATGAGTTCACCATGATCTGACGTCCTCAGTTAACAGGGACCTTGCTATCTTTGAGCTGACCATGAACTCGCAGACAGCTACATTTGGCCAAGACTGGGTCGTGCAACCGGACAATGATCCCAGGCACAGCAGCAAATCAGCAACATCAATAACAGGATGGCTGAAAAAAAGAGAGATTCAAGGTGCTGCAACGGCCCAGTCAAAGTCCAGACCTCAACCCAATGGAAATGCTGTGGGGGGGGGGATCTTGAGAGAGCCATGCATAAACCAGTGCCCATAAAGCAAAATTCCTCCACAATGATGTGAGAGACTGATAAAGTCATACATACTAAGTTACTGCTGCTAGAGGGCGTTCTACAAGCTACTGAATCGTGGGGTGTACTTTGTTTTTTCACGGGACTGCAGAGGGTCCTTTTTCATACGACTGTAAGCCTCAATTAAAGATTTGAAACGCTTCAAACAAAAAACCTGCACTCCAGCGGTAATAATTTACTTGTGAATGGTTATCTTAAAAAGTGGTTGCTCACTGAAAATGTTTAATATTATTTTACACAGTTGAGAAAAATGTAACCAGAAATAAATCTCAATTCTCGCTGATAAACATTTCAGACTGACAGCTCTCCTTGAAACCTTTTACAGAGGGGGAAAAAAAACACTTTGGAAACAATATCAAAATGTAAGAAAAAAATTGCACAGTGGTGAAATATGAAGTCTTTCATTTCATAACAGGTTATTCTTTCTTTTTTTAAAAAGCTGCACTTACTTATACAAAACTTATTGTTATGATTAATGAAATTATGAAATTCTGTGTGGAATAACATGAAATAATGACTCACTCTCACCTAAAACAGCATACGCAACACATTTACATAACTTCACTAATATATGTTCTCTGCATTTATTCAGCTATTTCCTAATAACTGACACACCCCATTCATCCAAATTAACAGTGTCCAGTATCAAAATTTGAGAAAATTATACTCAAACAAAGCTGTAGTCATGAAGTAGAGCCACTCTTTTACGGCACATGTCAGTACATGTTTTTGTACTGATACTGAGAGGTTTTCGCTCAGTGTTTTGGTGCGCAGGGCGTCATACAAAGCTCTCCTCCATGTTGGAACACAGCAGGAAAGAGTCAACTAGACGTGGTTTGATCAGCTGCTGGGTGGTCGGCTGCCTCAATGCTGTCTGGACAGCCTGCTGCCAGCCTCCTCAGAGCAGCCTGAAGACACAGACATGCACAGTAAACATGCGAGCAAACACAAACACAACAGACACGCATGTTATTGTACATTATCATCATGCTGTAAACATAAATATGCAATCATACATACAGGCAACTGGGGAGGTAGAAGAGCATGTGCCCATGAATAATATAGCTTGATAACAACAAGCAAACTGTTGTGCATCCTTAGATTATTAGCAAGAAACTGTAATAAAATACCAGATTCAGTCCTATGTCCTATACCAGGAGTTCTTTCAAATACCCCCCACCCCCAACATCTCACTTTATCTGAAAAGTTTTACACATGATGCCTGTAATCCACTCAGCCACGAGAGCCTCCGACGTTTATATTTAAAACTACAAATGGTCTGTGAAAGCTCAGCGCCTTTTGAAGGTAAAAATTCAACATTTACAAATTCACTACTTAACCCCCGGCTAAAAGGATAAGATGGAATCACATTAATTTGAATAGACTAGTGTGGTTACAGTAGAGAAGGCTTCTCAGCATGGCGAGGCAGCCCAATTAAGCTCCTGACCATTATGTGCATCAAATCGCCTCATCAGCCCCGAGATCTGGTCTCAAGAATTACGTTCAGAATGAGAGAATGATAATGAATGAGCAGAGATATTATTCATGATATGTACATATTTAAACACACAACATCTGAAATGATGCGGGTGGGTCAGCTATTTTCAGCTTTTTGCCAAATGAAGGTAATTAAATAGAACATTATTTGATTGTTATATACGGGCCTGTGGTATAAAGGCCTTGTTCTGAAGTACCAGTAATACTAAAAACATATAGTATATTAGGAGTACAACTTAAATAGGCAATTTGTGAGTTTGAACGATATATTTGTATTCAGTACACAGAATAATTTACGCTCATGTGAACGTCTGCATGCACACATGCATATAAACACACAGTTTACACCTACCAGGCAAGCGACCAGCACAGAGTCACTGTTATTTCTCTCAGTAGGGGAGCGGCACAGCTCGATAAGACGAGGAACAGCTAAAGACAACAGAGGAACATTTCAGTTACCAGCTCGTCCCATTCTTTGATGCTGTCAAACTGAGGTGCAGAACAGCTGTAGACTTCTGGGTAAAAGTAGTTTTTTGTAATCAGTGCTCAACAAAATCAGTGGCAACACCTTTAAAAAAATTAGAGTCTTTCCATGTCTAGTTTTTGTTTTCAGGGTATGAGTTGTGCAAATTTACAATCATCAGATTTGGGGCTATGATGAAGCATTCATAAAAAGCAGCTTTCCATGAGACAAAGAGGTTTGCAGAAGAGCAGATGAACAATTTGCACATGTTCCTGGTGAGGAAGACTTCTTTTCTGTCAGCTATAACAATTTTCCCTCTGTTAATGATTTATTTTGTTTTTAAAGAGGATGCATTATGAGGGCATAATGTCCAACTAATGTCTTTATGTTGCTCAAACTATTATTTTTCCAATCAAAATCAGCAGATCTATGCAAGTAAACGCATAAGATCACATCAAACAGGGTTGCATAAATATAACAAAAAGCAAAACAAAAGAAAAGGAAACAAAATTCTTTAATTTTGCTAGTTGTAAACCCTCTAGTGGCTACAGGGTTGCAGCACTCATTTCATTCACGTGAGATGCATGTAGATTTTATATATATATATATATGTATATATATATATATATATATATATATATATATATATATATATATATATATATATATATATATATATATATATATATATATATACATATATATATATATATATATACATATATACACACACACACACACACACACACACACATATATATATATATATATATATATATATATATATATATATATATATATATATGCCATTTATTGTCATATTATCAATATTTTTGTGAGACTTTTCCTACATCTTCTATTATGTGATATGTGTATTTGATAAGTAAGATGATTATTAATCATTACAGAAAGGGCTTGGTACCTTTTAGCTGGATGGCTGTTTGGGCCACATCAGGGTCTCTGCTCAGTCGGGCCAGTGTGACAGCAGCTTTCTGCTGGACACGCTCGCAGGCAGCACCCTCTGATGGACTGGAAGAGGATGGTTTTTCTCCCAGCAACAGTAGCAGTCTCTCTATCCCTTGGACATATAACATACAGTACAGATTAGTCCGGTGCAAAACTAAAAGTAAAGTGAAAAAGAATCACAGTCTAGGACACACACACACACACACACACACACACACACACACACACACACACACACACATTCTTGAGACTTCCCAGAAACAGGCAGTCAGTATAATAAAGAGAAAATATCATATAACAGTCAGTCAGGCCTTCAGCTGGTTATTATTGAATAACAACTAAGAGTTATTCTCAATAATAAGTTATAATGCTAAAACCATCAGGACTATTAATAAAGCAAAAATGTGAAAGTAATTATCATTTTAGCTACTTTTTATATAATAAAATGTTTCAAATAAATACATAGGCAAGAAAAAACATGAAATATGTCAGGAGTTGAAATGAAAAAAAAATCCAGCTGGTCTTAATGCGCACAGAGATGGACTGACACTGCCAACTGACACAGTGAGTCAGACCCTCTAATTCTTTTATAATATAAAAAGCATAGAGCCAGAGGAATATGTTGTGTAGAAAAAGAAAATAAGCAGAAAAAATACAAATAGGAATGATGAAAGAATTACAGATGATAAAAAAATTAAATACCTTATGTTTAAAAAAAAAAGAGATTTCTATGGTTAATGCCTGATGTTTTCAGCACTTCTAAGCTAGTCACAGAAATTAAAGTGATACTGCCCTCCTGAGGAATAAAAAAGAATTGCTTCTCTTTTGCTTTCTTCCAGTAAGCAGTTTGGTAGTATCCTTTATATACAAAGCTTTATATAAGCTACCGGTGTACACTGAGCACACTGCATTAAATTAACCATTAATTTATTTTTAAGTTTCATGTTTATTATTAGTTCAGAGTGTAGTGGAGTATTAGGTTTAATTGAGTTCCTAATATCTGAAACCCCCTCAAATACATGAGGTGGGCAAAAAATTACTAATGTGAAGGAATACTACAGTCCTGTACAACAACACTACCCACCTGTATAAATTATCACCTTTTTGAAAACATTAACAAAAACTGAAAATGTAGAGGCTTCATTAAAGGAGAATTAGAAGATTTATAGCAGAGCTGCTGTAATAGATTGCATTAGATTTTACAGGTGTACCTAATGAAGAGGCTGGTGAGTGTCTTACCTTCATCAAATGGCATTGTCACCAGGAAAAAGAAAATCACAAATATGGGTAAAAAGGAAGGAAAAAACCACAGTTAGAAAACAGACTACCTTGTTCTTGCAGGACATCAGAAGCACACTGCTCTAACACAGAAAGGTTTGCCAAGATTGTCACCACCTACAAATTAAACAAAGATAAAGGTCTGACAGATTGTTGTAGTATCATTATTATTAGTAGTATAATTATTTTGTTTGTTTTATTTGTATGAAGCCACTCAAGGGATATTGGAGAAAAAAATGACGTACTTTTGCGAGATCCCGCAAAAGTTTTAATCTATGCACTTTTGGGTCAGTCCTGAGACATTAGAAACAACCACAGGGGTGGAGGACACACAGGCATGCATGGGAGAGATTCACTTGATCCAAACTATAAACTCAAAATCAAAGCTCAAAATGTGTACCTGGTCTTTGGAGTAGGGTGTGTCAACTCTTTGGCGGTCTTTGCAGGCCTGAAGTAAGATGTGGACGGCATTGAGCTGCAGGAGAATCTCACAGGCCATGCTGTCAAAAAAGGTGATATTGGCCAAGGCAGCTGACGCCAGGAGGAACACTTCTCCACAGGATGCGCTCTCACACAGCTCTGAGAGAATAAATCTCAACTTACCAACAGCAGGGCTTTTATGATTACATCACAGCATCCAAAATGCAAGTAACGCCACTCACAAAATATGTGGTTGACCACCACTGTATCACTTGTGTAGAGATTTTGTCTGTAGAGTTTTATAGAGGTATAAATGAATTCAGTAAGGAGGCAAAGTTTAGCATGTAATTATATTTTTCTCTTAAATTTAAAACAAGTTTTTCCTCCTATCAGTCAGTGGTCAGGATGAGATCATCAGTACCACGTCCACTCACTGATGAGCGCCGTGACAATGTCGTGCATGCTCTCCAGGAAGCTGGCAAGGTGCTGGGTGGATGTGTGGTGAGGCGAAGTGATCTGAGCTACAACAGCTGCCGCTTCAGCCCTGGCTGCCTCCACACTGCTTTCATCAGTCAAGATGTCTGCCAGGCACAGGATCCCATCCACCTATTAGACACACAACAGGGAGTGTTTTACTGCCACAGTGGAAACACAGGGTCATAGTCCTTTCATATTCTGCTCATTTATTTCATTTACATCTAATATTCCAGAAAAGTGTGCAAACATAATTATAGCTGCTTGGAGAATGTGGAAGCTATGTAAATGTGCTGCATTTGACTGTGAGGCAAGAAATCATAACTCATGGGTTATTCTCACACGATATACAGTAGCTCACTTCATCTATTGTCATCTATTGTCATACTATTAACACAAAATTTTTTGATCAAATAAATTAAACTTTAAATTTAAAAAATGTACAGGGAGATTCTGATTTAAATGATATGGATTAAATTATCATCTAATTTATTTTGTACTATTAGAGATTACATTTATTAACCTTTCAGAATCAGGCAGTGGATTGTTATTGATGGACTGCATGACACACTTTAGGTGGGGGCAAAATTTAATGACTAGCATATAGAATTAACAAGCACGATGCGCTTCATGGGAATTGTACACTGCCTTTATCACACTGGATTATGAAAGAGCACAAAGCGTTCTCAGCCATTTGGGTGTCCCAAGTGTGAAAAAGGCTCCTGTACATGCACCATAATGGCTTCCTAACTATAAGCTACTTAGAGAGCAAAATAAAGTACTAAGACAACCTTTGTGGAGACAGAGGACCAATGCTGCCCACCTGTGCAATGTGACTATATGACAGCTTAGTACAATAAAATATCATTTTATTTTTATGAAGGCCAATTCTTGCATGAGAAGAAACATGGAATGTGTCCATGCTTTTTTAAGACTTTCATCTATGGATGCCTTAACTGGTAGCACTATGTCATGTGGGTGCCTCTGTTCATCACCTGGAAACAAGTGTTCGGCTTTATTTTGTCATCCCTGTCATTTTGAGTTTGTGTGTGTGTGCTGTTTCATTATCCTTTTTGCAAATATATTTACTTAAACTTAAACTTAAACATGCTGAATCCTGCGTTTGGTTTTTGAAGCTGATTTCTGATTGCTGAACGCAACACCCTTAACATTTCATCTTGTCATGGCAGGACTAACAACACATTTGCTGTGGCTGTCCAGACAGACAGTGACGTTTCATCAGCAGTCATCAGCTTGACTAAAGCCAGCACCTCTGTCCTTATAGCCATCAATATTATAAAAACACCACTTCCATTTAATGGCCAACTACTAGAGTTAATGTGCCGCTGAGAAACTTGTATATCTGACTGGCATCGACCCAGAGTGTGTGTATCATCAGCGAGGGAGGAACTGGGAGTTATAGAGGAAAAGGAAGTACTCGTCCCTATAAACAAAACTTTTGTTGTGGGCATGAGGTCATGTACTGATGTAATCTTTGTATTTGTATGTGCTTATTTGTTTGTATGTGGCAGTAAGAGTGTAGACTAACAAGCCACACAGAGAGTCACACAGAGAGCCTGAGATTATGGAAGCCAACTTAAAAACTAACTTCTTCAATTATTAATTCAAATAATGTGTGTGTCGGAACAAAAAGATGAAGAATGTCTAAAACATTGTGTGGTAGGATTTAAAGATGCCCAGGTAGAGTGCAGCAAGACACAAGTACAGAAAACAGGCGGGCAGCACAAGCATCATCAGAAGATGTTTTATTCTGCTCCAGTTTGTCTATCGGTGTGTCAGTCTGCAGAAAGCTTTTGGGCATGGCCATTAGAACAAGCTCTTTAAAAAACACAAAAAAACCACAAGTATGTGCATCTTAATTAAAAATAAGATGCACATACTTGAGCAAACTCATGAGGAATGTACAAAAGACTGACTGAAAGCTCCAGAACTACAACTATTGGATTGTATGGTGGAGAAAAAAAATGTTTAAATTGCCATTTCATTTCAGAACAGCCTTTGATCTAATATCAGAAAATTCAAGGAGAACACTAGCATCTAAAGAGGGAAATCAAACTAGCAACCTTTGGATTATTAGCCAGCTGCTCTAAACTCTTGGCTTCTTCCTGGCCACATTGCCATGGCAATATGACATCATCAGTTTGCTTATGATTCCATGTGACTATAGGCTGCAGAATCTGTGGCTCTGCATTTAGCACTCAGCAAGTCAGTGAGTAGGCAACAACTGTGAAGCTAAACTGAAGAGAGAACACAAATCTTTCTTTTAGGGAGACAAGTGGAACAAACTTCAACAAAGTCAGTAACAGAGAAAATAGACCTGTTACACTAGAAAATGATCATTCAGTAAAGGAAGACCTGATGATGGAAGGCCAAAAGGAGGTCCAGAAACCAGCTGAGTCCAGCAAAGTGACAAAGGACAGAGGTGACGCAGTCACACTGGAAGTGGGTGAAATGAATTCTTTCATCATTTCAATGCCAGACTACCTTTCAATGCAGCGAGAGAAGTTTGAAAACAAGATCCAGGAGACAGCCATGACGCCTGGACCAAAGGTAGCTAGAATATCAAAAGACAAGTCAGTCACTCGTATCGTATGTGGGTTACCCCTAATGCAGTCAGGTTCTGCCAGCCAGAGCCTGTCACTGTGCCCAGACAGCCAGTTATAAAGCCCAAGCTGAAAATGCCTCCCAAAGTGAAGAAATTCCAGGCTGCCGCAGGACCCAGACCCCAGGGGCTGCCGCAGGACCCAGACCCCAGGCTGGGGCAGGTCCCAGACCCCAGGGTACCGCAGGTCCCACACCCCAGGCTGCTACAGGTCCCACAACCTCAGCCTGCCGCAGGTCCCACACCCCAGCCTGTCGCAGGACCCAGACCTCAGCCTGTCTTGGCTGCAGAACCACAGCCATTCAAATCCTGTGTTGCTGTTCTCTGTTGCTGCCACAGGTCCTGGAGTCTGGGATCTGTGGCAGCAACATCAATCTGAGCACTCAAAGCGGGTATACAACACATTTACATTCACCCATTCACACCAGAACTTCCATATGTAACTAAGCTAATTGCTGTTTTTTCTTTTTATTATTGTCTAACATTCCCACACATTCATACTCCAATGCTTGCATCAGAGAGTAACTTTGGGTTCAGTATATTGCCCAAGGATACTTTGGCACGCAGCCCTGAGCAGCCAGGCATCAAACCGCCAACTTTCCAATTAATAGGTGTCCTGCTCTACCTCATGAGCTACAGCCACCCCAAAAAAAGGGTGTGGGAAGAATGCTGTCAAGGTAATAGGCACATATGACCCAACCACCTTGGGCACATAGGCCGGGTTGGGCTTCAGCAGCACCCTAGACTGCACCTGGGTAAACTGAGTGCATGAAGGATGTGCTGAAAGAACATGAATGTCACTGACATGTTTAGCCAAAGCTAAAGCCAGCAGCAACACAGTCTTCAGGGACAAAGGCTTTAAGTCAACCTCCTGTGGAGGTTCAAATGGAGGGCCACAGAGCCCATCCAAAACCACTGCTAAGCCCCAGTGGCCTGCAGACAGGGAGTAACCTGCGGAAGGCAGCAATGGCAATAAATGCTTCTGAGGAATATTCAGGGAGGCACATTCCCATTGAGGAATCAGGAAATAAAGGATGTACCCTGCCTCTGGCCCTATGACAGCTGGGATAGGCTCCACCTTTACCCACCCCTCCCCCACGACCCTGAAAAAGATAAGTGGAAGAAGATGGATGGATGGATGGAGCTGTAGAACAAGTTTTACTCCACTTGGGGGCAGTGTTGACCAGGTTTTACAAAACTTGGCCATTGACGTCTGCTACTCCGTCAACCTCTGCAGTAGTTCCTATCAAGTTTTGAGTATCTGTAAGAGTTGGAAATCAGAAAATACTACAGAAAAATTTGTGTTCATAAACCACAGTTTACATACTCGCCTTTTTGACATGAATTTAATTCTGGGAAAATGCAGTATGTGAGACATCAGAAAGTTTAAACTTTCTTTAGAGTTTGCAGTCATTTTTTAATCACTGCTATCATTTAGGAAACGGGGAAAAAAATGCTCCTGAGCCACAAAGCCGTCACTCCTGAAAACAGTTTACACAAGTTTGCAGACGCACATCTCAAGTGGAGCTCTCAGCCAGCCACACCTGTCAGTCATATCTGCTGACGAGCATCAGTGCACCAAGCTTCACAGGGCAATTCCCTATTTTTGTCTCTGTGGACGTCAGCAGCACTGTGCCAGCGCGACCCACTGACGTGGAACAATCTACTCTCTACACCACCATTCGTCGACTGCTCCCCTGTCCCCTCTTCCCTAATTCCTCCTCCTCGCTAAAATCGGATGATCCCCAACTCCTCATCTATAAGATCAAAGGATGCGTCTCCTTTAGGTTATTCTTGGGATCAATCACAAATGAATTTCTTTATTTATTAGGAGCTATAAAAAAAAGTGTAAGATAACTGCTCACAGGTTGAAGTTTACGTTTGATGAAGTCCTGCTGTTATGTTTGAGGTCAGGGAAAGGATGGAACAGACAGAATTTCATAAAGTCTTTGGTGCTGCATGAAGAGCCCACTTGTCTGTATGAAACATCTGGAGTGTCCTGGTACAACTCAACATAATGTGGCCGCTGTTTGGTTGAACTTCCACATGAAATTTTACTGTGGGTTGAAACCAGTCAGTTAAACATTGCACTGACCCATCCTCCACCCTGTGTGAAGCCGTTCCTTTTCTTTGTTCACTGAGCGAATGTATTCATAATCAATAAGCAACTTTGCCTTCCCAGAATTCACCATGTTACGATTACATAATGATCCGGTTGGGGATAAAACTAAAAAGTATAGCCACCAGTGAGCACTGCAGGTGCGTATGGGCCCCTTTTCTTGATCCTTCAACAGTGACAGTTGTGTTTCTCAAGCCTGAGTGATCGCCAGTGAGCGGTTGGTAGCGTAGACTTGCCTGACAGCTTTTCCCCCTGGAAGAGGCTGCTAATCTGGGGCGGACTTTGGTTCCCATTAAAGAGTTTTCATGCTCGGATGATTCATGCTGTCCCAGCTGCTCTGTATGTGAACAGGCACCATTGTGGCATCATTATTCACTGCAATCAGGTTATATTTGTCTTTCTGTAAACGCTCACTCCACACAGGTGTGTCTGTTGTTTATTTTGGTTGAATTCTCCATGGAGGACGAACAAAGACGGATGTATCATTGGTTTTTCTCTTTCCATCACACACACACACACACACACACACATACACACGCAGAAAGAAAAGTCTAAATGTCCAAGTTGCCAGCTGAGCAGTCAGGAGGTCTCATGATTTTCTTTCATCACCGTTTAGCACAGAGACTCACTATAATTCATAAATTATGTTTTGGTGTGTGGACTGTATAATTTTTTCCACTAGAAGGAAAAAAACATGTACCAAACATTTCCTCAGCTTTAAATTATACAGCAGTGTTTAATGGTAGTTCCTTGGCTCAGAGGTAACTGGACGTAGTGAGTTCATTCATGAAAATTTAATCAAGTAAATTTTTTTAAAAAGCGCAACGCTCAACTACCGCTGTTGCAAGTTTACTCCCTAAAAATACACGCAGTTGTTCAGAGTCAAAAATGGACTTCTGAACAATGTAAAGCTGCCACATGAATATCAATTATTCACTGTGAGACACGGGGCTGCTGCTGTTCAATTTGGAACTGACAGCTTCTGCATTTCATTTTACCGTGTGAGAGTAGGAGAGGGTAAACTCACCAGCAGCTTGTTTCTACTCTCATACTGCAGGGGGTCTTAAATGAGTCCCGACAGTAATCAGTAACATTTTTGGGGAACATGATTTTAAACACCAGCAGCATCAGCAATGACACACACTCACGTGTCATGAATAAAGCATTAACTCTATAGTTTCCTTTCTCGGTTCCTTCACGATTACACGCTTTGTTTATACATAGCCGAGCCTGTTCGTGCTGCCGCTGTTGGCACATTTTCACCTGTGAAAATAAACTGCAACCTTCCAGTCATAAGACTGGGAATATGGCTGATTCTGGCTCAAATATGTGCTGCTGGGAAGAAGAACAATTGAATGTCTGAGTTATAACTTCAGCTAAACGTCATCTGGCTGGGCTGGAGCTACTCATGGTTTTTACTGGAAGTACTTTACTGACTTACTTTTATTCCAGATTGATGTCATCGCCCATTCCCTTTTTATCTTTTTCTTAAACACATGCACATACTCATTTTTTCCAGTACAGGAAAGTCTGGAATATTGCCTCATGTACTGTTATTCTTCTCTACTTTAATTGATTTGTTGCATCTGACTACAGACAAATGACAAATTTTCTTTACGGCCATCTTCATTTATTTGCAGTTTATCTGTAAATCACTGGGCACCCTTGTACACATGTGTTTGTGTGTGAGTGTTTAAGTGAGAGAGAGTTACCTTGTCCAGCTGGTTTATGCCTTCCTCTACACAGCAGATGGAGGCCACTGTTCTCAACGCGTGTGCATAGAGATCTTTAAAGCGGTCCTGTCTGCAGATCTTAAACAGGGCTACCACAGCTCCTTCCTGTGGAAAAAATTATATATTATATTTAAGCATAAGGAGAAAAATTTGTGTCACTAATACGCACTGACGCTATTCCATGTCGCATTTAATTCCCACAACGGCGCCATCTATCCTGTGAGTCTAGATCAGGGTAACAAGCTAAAGTTGCTAAGTGTTTATAAAAAGGCATCACTGCAAGAGAAGTCTATAAAATAGAGAAACTAGGTTTTTTTTTTTTTTTTTTTTTTACCAAAAATCTAACCCAAATTTAGGCCCAACTCCTCTGACACCTTCACAGGCCTGACATCACGTTTCTCACCAGCAAATTAGACCAGATACATCATTGTCAGTTCGTGCCTTGAAGCACACATTATTGTGCAAAACAATGGATCAAATTACTTCTTGCTAGACTGTGCTGTGAGAGCCATCAATCTCTACATATTTAAGCCAATAGCAGCATACTGGTTTTAAAGAGTCCAAGAGACCCGGAATGACCGATGGATTTGGCCAGCTTTATTCAGTGAGCCTGCCAACAACAGAACTTATCAAATAACTCGCACAATTTATCATGTCAGGTTAAAAAAAAAAACCCAGCCAAAATATATATACTTTGTGAATGGAAAACACTGAGCAGAAAAAAAAATGATTTGCTAGCCGTAATAACTGAGCATTTTCTGTTTGATGTGCTCGGTGTAAACAAACAAAAATAGATCCTCCTGTATTGGCTGCATGTCCACTTTAAAGCACCCCTTTGACAAAAAACACTTGCAGGTATTGAATTCTATTCACTGTGCAGATAGCTGGAATTACCTGGAGGAAGATGAAGCCTGTAACTACCACCATTATCCTAATAAGGCAATTATACTGGGCTGGCATGTCTCATATGCTGCTAAGGCCATGCTGCCAGGGCTTGGAGTGGTTAATCATCCTGCCCTCCAGCCTGACCGCTACTTCCCCGTTTGCTGCCTACGCAGTATCGGTCCACCATACCTGGAAGAACTACCAACACTGCCAGACAGCTTTCAGGAAACCTCCTCAAATTCTGAGAGGCTGTCGTGCTGATTCCAAATACCTGGTCGGTGCTGGAGAGCCTGTTGCTTTACTGTGATGCAAATGTCACTTAAAAATAATTTTCAAAATTTCTCTGTGGAGATGAAAGATTGAATACACTTCTGAGCAATAGGTCTTTGGTTTAAATGATTTAAATTCACGTTTTCTAGCTATTTTAAGAGCATTTGATATCCAGAAGTATAGAACCAAATTAAACAAGACAACAAAAGGCAACAAATTATTTCTTTAGTAAAATTTGCAATTACACCCAAATTTCACTCAAGACCATTATAGTCAAAAGAAGATTATTATTTAATCTACAATAATTTGTATTCGGCAGTTTGGTTCTGTCCTGGAACTTCCTGCAATGCCATTAGCACGCAGTAGCCCGACTCCCAGTACCAGACAGAGCCAGCATCAGTGGTGACTTTTATTAAGTCAGATGCAGCTTGGAAAGGAAGAGCTGGGGCGCAGGTGAGTTGCAAAGTGACTTACAGAGACAGCAACAACTGCAGGTAAACTAAATTAGCTTACTTCAGTCTCGTTTCAAGCAAAATGCCATAACTAGATGATGCATCATGTGTTAATTAACCACATTTTTATGATATTCTGAGTGGGCCAAACTATTGTAGCATCTACAGTGTATGTAAAAGATACAGAAAATGCCAATGTAATCTTTCTTAACCCTTATATTGTGTTCAGGTCAAATTTGACCCATTTTCAAGGTTAGGTATGACGAAGGGTCTTCAGGGGCACCACATGACATGCGATAATTTCTCCACGTTGTACGGCCTCGGATAAAAACTGCTGAAGAAGAAGCTGAACATGGTGGGAACAGTCAGGAAAAATGAACCTCAGCTTCCTCTTGCACTTCTCAGAACAAAGGACAAGCTAAAGGCGATACGGTGGTTAATTGCTGTCATATTGGATGTTTCTGCACAAATGCATTTGTGATGCAGACAGAAAAACATCCTGGATGGAACATTGGAAAACCCTTCAAGAGAAGGATTTTCTGGATAAGGTGGGGAGGTCTCTGGCAAATCTCCACACTGAAAGATGACAGAGGCTGCCCCAGACCCAAACCTCTGTCAGTTTGGTGAGAGAGCTTCAGGGTCCATCCACACCAGCATCCTGCACAAAGAACCAGACAAGGGATGCCAGAGACAGAGTCCTGCCCCTCCAACAAGGACAAAAAAAATAGCACCACTTGCCACACATGTAAGAAATATATCTGCAAGTAGCACACACATTCTGTGATTCATGCATGTAAACAACACAGACACGCACGTGCACCATATTGTTTTTCAATGTTCAATTTATGGTTCAATTTTCACTTGCAATTCTGAGTAAAATAAACTGGGTTTGATGAAAAAAAATTAGGACTTTTGGCCCTTTTCATCAATAAAAGTCTGTTAAAAATATTTAAAATATTTTTTAAAAAGGTAGGTGTGCTCTAATATTAGTGTGTGAGACTTCATTATAGGAAAAATAATGAGTAAATTTAAACATTGCTTTAATTGAAAACGAGCGGTAAATTGTAATATGAAGTCTGTGGAGCCAAAAGAAATAACTGGCTGTACATAAATACTAAGTTAGCTATGAGGTGAAAATACATTAATATCAGATGATAACTGTTGTTTTTTTTAATGTATTTTTAGCTGAGTTAAATCATGGGTGATATTTGACCCACTAAACCTAAAGATGCATGTAGCTTTCAAACACATAACAAAAAAAAGAAAGAAAGAAATGGATCATTAGAAAACAACCCCCCACCACCACCGCCCCAGCCGCCCTCCCACCCCCCCCCCCCACTTTATAACTACAGAGTTTTGTTCAGACAATCTTCACTCTCTGGTGGAAGCACCTTTCTATTATTTCATCCCCACAGACTTTTCTTTTCACAGATTATTAGGCTTGTTGGCTTTTTTCTTTCACCTGACAAACAACTTGCAGTTGGTGCTTCCACTGACTTCATCCTCATTCCTTAAATTGAGCCCACAGAACACATTTATTCTCACATCAAGTGAAACTTGACTACTCATCGGAACATGTGTCTTTATTTGTGTATTTGCATGTGTAACCCCACACAGTGTGTAATTTATTTCTGTCTCATAATTTTCTGACTTGTGCCCTCTGGTCTGGTTGTATTTGTTAACACCAACCATGCAGCTGCGAGCAGTTTTCAGCAGGGTTTGTAAAAAAGAAAACACTGAGTTAGTTTTCTTAGAGACTTGGTGCCTTACAGGATGAGAGAGATGAAAACAAAGGGAGACTGAGATGCGTCTTTGTGCAGTCTGATCCTAATAGGGATGTCACATTGAGCATCTTCGTGGCCTGTACTGTATTTCTAAGTTCTCTCTACCCACACAACTTTGATGATATACTGGCTCTCACCAGGCTTGAGTTACTGCCATCTCATGCTCCACACGCCCTGCAGTTTACAGCTATCAGAGCAAGGACGCACATACGACAAAGCTGCCAACATGGACGCTTTTAGATCGGTATCTGTCATGACAGTAGGTAAATACTGAGAAAGCAAACTCACTTGCACATCATCACACAGTCACTCTCTAACATTCCAGCTGCTGTTTGATTTATGGCGTGGCGCATGGCTCAGTGTTAAACACTGTCAGCTCATATAGCCTTTTTCTTGTCCCGGCCCTTTCTGTCTGACTGCTGAATGTGGTCAATGTGTTTGTTGATGCGTGTTATTCCAACGACACGCAGAACATATGAATGTAAAAATCTGCATTACCATAAAAAGGTAGACATGTATGACTCATCGCTGCCACACCAAAGACAATAAAATACAGCTTGACTTCTTTTGATGGATTAAAGAATAAATATCGAAAGGCTTTTAGATGAATACGCAGGGCGTTTATTTTGTTTGTTTTGTCATTTTGAGTGGGTCATGAGCTAAAGGCAGACATGAATTGTGTTCAGCAATAATTTGTATGATTCGTTCTGACCTATTCAGTATGACAGATGTGTGCAATCAGTCGTCCCGAATCAGTCATGATTGTGTGCATACTCAGAGTCTGATAAGCTGTCAATTACAGAGAACTGCTTTGAAAAACATCACCTACGAGGGTTTCAGATCACCTGAGAATAAAATGATTAATATGATTTGAAATAATGGGGTTATTAAAATTAGGGCATAACATGAGAGTTGATAAATCTGATAACATTTTGTTGACACATATTGTTCAGTCTTTTCAGTTTAGATCATTTCTGCAGCACTTTTTTTAAATTCCCTTCATGCATTGCACATTTTTAATACATGTGATTTCCTTGCTGTACAGAACACAGTACCTTTAATTTACAGCTGCTATAATTATCATTGAAATATTACCAGTGGATCAAATGAGTACCTGTGTGTGAAAAACCCACAGAGAATTATTGCTTGACTGTGCTGAGCCTACAGATCCAGCACATTAAGATGACCAACTGTGTAGCCAAGTCATTTCTGTAATCGCGGGTTGGGTTAGTTTCCATCTCCGCATGGATTACATCAGATTTTGCAACCCGATTATTAAACAGTTATTCACTTTATATTATTGGTAGCTATTAATATGAATGTGTTTATTCTACAATAAATCTTAGAGTAGGACTCTTGGCATAACAACAACCATCCCATGTCATAAATGAGCAGAAGCAGGAAATCTCAGCTCCTATTGTCATGTAAATTACAAGTTCACCCCTTATTATCACACAATTTCCCCTTTAAAGGGACCTCACTGCCTCAAGCTGTCTGATATCTGGAGAGATGTTCAACATTATTAAACTCCACCCATCTAATCTTTTAACCTTTTATACAACACACTAAAATCTGTCAGCAACACTGGCAAAGAGCTGGAGAGGGCGGAAATATCACGTCCCCACCCAAGCATTTAAATGGCTAATTGCAGTTATTCAGTCTGTGAGTAAAGTCAACAGACAGTGGATAATTTGTAATGAGAAAAAATGTTCAGATATGAGTCAATGGTACGCATCACTGTGAAGGGTGTGTATGAGAAGGTGTGATAGACAGACAGCTGAAAGCTAATTATCATCCATTGATTTATAAATCCCAATTTTGAAGCCTCAAGATGGGTATTTGGAGAATATCTTTGTTTTTTTGTTATTATTTTTATTTATTCATTAATTTAATTTTTTTGGCATTTTAACATGGCCTTATTTTCTCAGGTCTGGAGGTTGCTACTTAGTTAAGAAAGGGAGGCTTAAAAGGTAAAGACACCTGAGCAACCTGAATGTGTAATCAGTGCTTACAGCTAATGAGGGCTGACAGTATCGATCTTACAGTCTGGCTGCATACAGGGTGTGTGTGTGTGTGTGTGTATGTGAGTGGGCCATCAGGAAGTGTCTTATCAAAAGTATCCTAAAAGCAGTCGGCTATCTAATGGCCAATACAGACTTGCTGTCCAGTCTGTCTTGTCTTATCTCACAACAAAATAGCTTTTGAGAGGCATGTATAAAGAGATTCTGCAGCTGGCACTCGTAGGTCTGCTGGTTAAGATGATGAACGCTGGTAAAGGGTGGACTGTGTCATAACAAGAGTGAAACAAAGAAGCAAGATCCCAGTTTTAAAGTGAATCTACACTCTCAATTTTAAGATTATCAGCAAGTGGCTAGGATAGTATGGAGTCTATTTTTGTGTCCCCAGTACCTTGGCAATGATGCTGCAGAGCTGAGGTCCATCCTGGGTCAGGGACAGCAGGTTGCTAATGGCACTACCAATGGAATGAAGGCTGTCTGATGATTCAATCTGTTTGATCAGAACCTGCAAAGAAGGTGAAATCTTCAGTATTTCATTCAATCAAACAATCAAAGGAATCATTTATCTGAGGCTAAATTACATCAGTACTTTGTTTGTTTGTCAATTAATTTTCTGTTACTAACTCACATGTTGTGCAACTATATACCACCCATTAGGCATAACATTATGAACACTGACAAGTGAAGTGAATAACACTGATTATCTCTTCATCACGGCACTTGTTAGTGGGTGGGATATATTAGGGAGGAAGTAAACATTTTGACCTCAAAGCTGATGTTTTAGAAGCAGAAAAAATGGGTGCGCGTCAGGATTTGAGCAAGTTTGACAAGGGCTATTTCCAAAACTGCAGCTCTTGTGGGGTGTTCCTGGTCTGCAGTCTATCAAAAGTGGTCCAACACTTGGTACCAGGATGCACTATGAGAAGACGGCAAGCTGGCATTGACAGTGTGATGCGTTGGGCAATGTTCTGCTGGGAAACCTTGGCTCCTGCCATCCATGTGGATGTTACTTTGACATGTACCACCTACATAAGCACTGCTACACCCTTACATGGAAACAGAATTCCTGATGGTTGCCTCAAACTCTGTCTAAAAAAATGAAATTCTAATTTTCATCAGTATCCACAGGACAGTCAACCATGATTTAAAGGCAGTTGTTATATTTGCCCTCTGCAAAATTTAAATGGAAACCTTAACCAGCAGGGGGAAGCATTTTACCAGTGGGTAAGTGTGTTTAAATTATTTTAAGCACATTATTTTCCATAACGACTTTAAATTGTATGAAAATATAAACCTGCTAGTTAATTTTTTAGCAATGCAAAAATAGTTTATCTGTATGACAGCATAAACAAGAGATATTAGTGAACCCATGTTTATGTTTCAGTTTAATAACTGCACCTATGAATGTATCCTTGTCATGGTCCATGGACAATCAAGGTTTTGTTTTCCTTTAGGTGGAGATGGGCAGGCCCCACCCACTGGCAGTGCCTGCTGGTTTCCCACACTTCAGCTGACACACCTGTTCAGAATTCACTCACTGGTGGCCAATACACAAAGACCAGCTCGAGCTCTAATTCTTTATGAAATTGTCAATGAAAATAGTTGTGTTCCTCCTGTCTTCTGTCTCTCAGCAACCTGCTCAATCAGATGAAGAATCCCACTCCTGTCAAAAACTCACCTACAATTCTGAGCCGCTCCTCTCCTCAGAGAAAAGGATTAATATTCACCTACCTTCTGAGACTGAGTTGCAGACACTTAAACATAAAAACCCACCACGAACGCTCAAAGCAGCCCAAAAGACAATGAATCTATATTATATTAAAAAATATAAACCCACTCATTTTAGCACACAACAACACAGCTGAAGAACTGCAACATATGCAAATACAGAAACGACATACCCGGATCTCATTGGCTAAAGCCATGTCAATCATGTTGCTGAATGAATCACTGACATCTGTAAGGATCTCATGGATGGCTTCCCTCATGGATTTCAGGAAGAATTCATCATCAGTGTGAAGGCACCTGCGAGTGCAAATAAGATGTTTGATTTAAAAAAAAAAAAAGTTTTTGCTGTTTTGATTTGATAAATTAGCATTGTAGCTTTTACCTCTCTGTAATATTAGTCAGCTCCATGCACTTTCCCAGTAAAGACTTCTCATACTACAACAAAAGAAGAATATTTAAGTGATCAGACCTCTGGAGTTGCAATGCAAATGTCATTCTTATCCAAGTGACTCTCAGTGGAGTACACCTTCACGTATTTGTAGATAACGGATAAGCAAATAGTGTTGACTTGTGTAAGCTCACTTTTAATTCACATTAAACAGTTCCAAGTCATTAGAGACTAGCACATTGGTCAATTTTTTCCATTACTGTAAAATGGGCACTTTTGGGGGGCAAAATTCATTTTCAAACTCTACCATCACCTTCTGCATCTCAGGTGGCGTGCTTCGGGCAGCACTGTATTCATGCACCAGTGAGCGAACATGGCAATTTGCCCGTACAGCTGTGCTGTGGACCCTCTGCCAACGCCCCTTCTCCAGCCGCTGAAACATCTTTCCCAGCTCTGTGCTGACCACCAACGCTCGGCGAAGGAGTGTCTGCAGGTTGTTTCTGGCCACGTGATCCCCTGCACCAACCCCGGAGGCCACAATCAGCTCTCCCTGCTGGGAGTCCTCCTCTACCCCGATGGGTTTGGCCTGGAGGACACACATACACTCCACCTCTGTCATATGGCGGAGGTCTTCCATCCAGCGCTGGACTGAATCAACCTGCAGAGACTGTGCATGGGTACTGTGGGAGAAATAAACAGAATAACTGATTAAAAAGTGGTAATGTAAAAGTCTCAGTGAGAATAGGACTTTCCGTCAAACCAGAGGCAAAAAGAGTAAGAGCAGAGATATAGATTTAAACTTAATATGGTTATTCACCACATGTTTCTCTCTTTAAATCAAAACTATTTCAAAAAATACCCTGGTGTTCTCCCCATGTTTGCATATGTTCTTACAGCTTGTTGTGTATATCTGGGCCACAAGATGAAGGAAGACACCACAGACCAGGTTTCATTTGCCTCTATTGATTGAGGTATGCAAAGAAAATTTATTTCCCTGCTTCTTGTTTGATGAAAGTAAATCAACAGGAATTGCCTTTTTGGTGCACAAACAGCACCGCATCCATGTAATAAACGTACAGTTTCACGCAGATCCTATGAACCGAGGACAGTGTTATGTTAGAGAGGACAACATTAAAGCTGACTGGCCTGCTCACTATGTCTTAAGCACATTTAAATGAGAAAACCATAATCATCTTTGCCTCCTCCACATGAAATAACATGATTAAATCAGTGGAAAATTAAGGAAATTCAAAGTGGTCGTTAGGAAAATTTTACTTGTCTGTGCCACCCTGTCCCTGTCTGCAAGGGCATAACTTTGGGTCCAACATTGGGGGGGGGGGGTCGGGCTCTCTGTCTATTTATTTATTTATTAAATCATTTACTTTTCTAAAAGCATTCAGGAGATTTTGGGTTAACCATATTAGAAATTAATAAAACTAAAGAAATTTAACATGTTATTCATGTAAGATGTTTTTTGTAAATGGACATGATGTGACTTTATTGGGGGGGTTATAGTGATTGGATCTGCAAATTACCCGTTTGCCTGTCCTCTCTGCATATCATTCTTCCTTCTCTTTTTTTTTTACATTGTTTTATCTTCTTTTTGTTTGTCCATAATATACTATAAAATAAACACGCAAACAACTATTTGCTAACAGGGCCACTGTAAACCCCTAAACCCTCTAAACCCTTCATCCAAACATCAACTGTCTCATTAAATTTTAGCAACTTTATCCCATCATAGCACATCTGTCTCCTCTGAGGCTACTCGTGGTTAGATTAAAGAGAGGACAGTGTGGGACTCAAATATGGAGCCTGCTCACTTGAATATTAGTCACCTGCCTCATGGGTCAGAAAGTCCTTTTAGCTTGCTGGTTTGCAGCACCACTGGACATTTGCATTAGTGTTTTCCACAGAGAGCTGCATCTTCAAGTTTCTGCTTTACCCACAAACTTTTCATTGTGATGATCACAAAAATAAAAGTTATTTTTCAAATCACCGGGGAGGATATACACTTTAAACCTCAATTCATCACTGTCTGGGGAAAAATCAGGGTATGTTGTCTTAGTAGCAGTACAGTATTCCAATCTTAATACACTGCTCAAAAAAATAAAAGGAACACTTAGACAACACAATATATCTCCAAGTAAATCAAACTTCTGTGAAATCAAACTGTCCACTTAGGAAGCAACACTGATTGACAATCGTTTTCACTTGCTGTTGTGCAAATGGAATAGACAACAGGTGGAAATTATTGGCAATTAGCAAGACACACTCAATAAAGGTGTGGTTCTGCAGGTGGGGACCACAGACCACTTCTCAGTACCTATGCTTTCTGGATGATGTTTTGGTCACTTTTGAATGTTGGTGGTGCTTTCACACTCGTGGTAGCATGAGACGAACTCTACAACCCACACAAGTGGCTCAGGTAGTGCAGCTCATCCAGGATGGCACATCAATGCGAGCTGTGTCAAGAAGGTTTGCTGTGTCTATCAGTGTAGTGTCCAGAGGCTGGAGGCGCTACCAGGAGACAGGCCAGTACACCAGGAGATGTGGAGGAGGCTGTAGGAGGGCAACAACCCAGCAGCAGGACCGCTACCTCCGCCTTTGTGCAAGGAGGAACATGAGGAACACTGCCAGAGCCCTGCAAAATGACCTCCAGCAGGCCACAAATGTGCATGTATCTGCACAAACGGTTAGAAACCAACTCCATGAAGATGGTATGAGGGCCCGACGTCTACAGATGGGGGTTGTGCTCACAGCCCAACACCGTGCAGGATGCTTGGCAATTGCCAGAGAACACTAGGATTGGCAAATTCGCCACTGGCGCCCTGTGCTCTTCATAGATGAAAGCAGGTTCACACTGAGCACATGTGACAGACGTGACAGAGTCTGGAGATGTCGTGGAGAGCTGCTGCTGCCTGAAACATCTTTCAGCCTGACCGGTTTGGCAGTGGGTCAGTAATGGTGTGGGGTGGCATTTCTTTGGAGGGCCGCACAGCCCTCCATGGTAGCATGACTGCCATTAGGTACCGGGATGAGATCCTCAGACCCCTTGTGAGACCATATGCTGGTGCGGTTGGCCCTGGATTCCTCCTATTGCAGGACAATGCTAGACCTCATGTGGCTGGAGTGTGTCAGCAGTTCCTGCAAGATGAAGGCATTGAAGCTATGGACTGGCCCGCCCATTCCCCAGACCTGAATCCGATCGAGCACATCTGGGACATCATGTCTCGCTCCATACACCAACGTCACATTGCACCACAGACTGTCCAGGAGTTGGCGGATGCTTTAGTTCAGGTCTGGGAGGAGATCCCTCAGGAGACCATCCACCACCTCATCAGGAGCATGCCCAGGCGTTGTAGGGAGGTCATACAGGCACGTGGAGGCCACACACAATACTGAGCCTCATTTTGGCTTGTTTAAAGGACATTACATCAAAGTTGGATCAGCCTGTAGTGTGTTTTTCCACTTTCATTTTGTGTGTGACTCCAAATCCAGGCCTCCATTGGTTAATAAATTTGATTTCCATTGATGATTTTTGTGTGATTTTGTTGTCAGCACATTCAACTTTGTACAGAACAAAGTATTCAATGAGAATATTTCATTCATTCAGATCTAGGATGGGTTATTTGAGTGTTCCCTTTATTTTTTTGAGCAGTGTATTTAGCAGTTGAGCTCTAACAATAGATATAAAATTAGCATTTAAACAGTGTAGCCTTTTGTTTAATGTTAGCTAGGCTATCATTCATTTCCTAACTTTGGTCTAGTTCACTGTTAGTTGCAACACAGCATTACTATCAATAGTTAGCACATAATTAACTAACTAATTAAAACAACATTATCATCAAGTTAGTTATGTTATTTTGGGAAGTTACCCAGAACAAAAAGAAAAAACAAAAAAAACATTCTAGGTGACTTCCCCAAACTATCCCCTAAAGTCTGACTTGATTTTGAACTTCAGCCTTCAGAGTTCATTGTAGTTCATTTTAGCTAGCCATTGATAGACCAATCAACAGTAACTATAAAAAACTTGGCAAATGTTGAAGCAATAAATACACTGCTTTTCGTCCGTCCGTCCGTCTATCTATCTATACTGATATGGACTGGGTAATTTATTAAGAATAAAAGGATACCGCATTGTTTGATGGAAATGAGCCCCAAAAATCAAAGTGAAAAGATGATACGGCAGGCTAGTTAGTTTTGCCAAAATTGCATTGCGGCAAATCAAAAGGTGCTCAGTAGTTTGTATGGCCCCCTTGTGCTTGCATGTATGCCTGACAATGTTGGGGTATGCTCCTAATGAGATGATGGAGGGTGTTCTAGGGGATCTCCTCCCAGATCTGGATCAGGGTATCACTGAGCTCCTGGACAGTCTGAGGTGCAACCTGGCAGTGTTGGATGAACCCAAACATAATGTTCCAGAGGTATGCCTCCCCAGACCATCACTGACCCACCATCAAACCGGTCATGCTGAATGATGTTACAGGCAGCATAACATTCTCCATGCCTTTTCCAGACTCTTTCAGGTCTGTCACATCTGCTCAGGGTGAACCTGCTGTCATCTGTGAAAAGCACAGGGCACCAGTGGTGGACCTGCCAATTCTGGGATTCTATGACCAATGGCAATCAGGCTCCACAGTGAAGGGTATTGATCACAGGGCCTGCTAGAGGACATCAGGCCCTCAGGCCACCCTCATGAAGTCATGAGACCTCATGAGACCATGCTGGGAGACACGGCAAACCTTCTGGCAATGGTACATATTCATGTGCCATCCTGGAGGAGTTGGACTACCTGTGCAGCCTCTGTAGGGTCCAGGTATTCCCTTATGCTACCAGTAGTGACACTGACCCTAGCCAAATGCAAAACTAGTGAAAAAACAGTCAGAAAAGACGAGGAAGGAAAAATATCAGTCTCCACCTGTAAAAACCATTCCTGTTTTGGGGGTTGTCTCATTGTTGCCCCTCTAGTGCAAAGCAGCTGAAACTGAGTAACAACCCCATCTGCTACAGATCAATATCCCACGAGTTTAACTGACTTGATGCTAAAATCAGATTAAAAAGTGTTCCTTTCAATTTTTTGAGCAGTAAATAAGTTCACTTGATGTGTTGCAAAGGCTCTGTTAAAAAATAATCCTAAAACTCCATTACAGTCATTGGAAACTACAGTACAACATTCAATTCTCAAACGCCAAAATCAATAATGTGTAGTCAAGGTCAATTATTTACAGATAATTGCCATCTTCTGTCCTTGTTAGTCTAATCCCTCATTTCTCCTCAGTATTGTGATGGCTTTAAGAACCAGCTTTACTGAGCAAACACTCTCCCCTCTTCAATCTCTCCCAGCAATGACCCTAATGAAGGTAGGCTTAAGGGGGCAATCCAGAGGCCGACATCCAGTGAGGCAAAGCTCCCTGAAAGAGGATGGGTCGATGGCTACAACAGCCACCTCTGCTATGAGTGAACACATAGGAAAGGGGCTCTAATGAAGATGGATATTTTCCCCTTGGCTCTCAGGCACTGCAGTTTGTATGAACTGCCAGCTGGCTTGACATATTTTGATATTGAATTGGTATTGACTGCTGGCTGATATCATCTGAATTAAGCATTGTTGTGTGTACATTTATTACTGTAGGTAAAATCTTCAACCCATGTTTTCACCTTTACTGTATATATCAGCAATAGCTGGTTACACAAGAATGAATCACTAGAAAGCCACAACTCTAATTATATCTAATGCCATAATAAGCCTGATTACAGGGCAGCTGTGTACTAGAGAATGGATCGGGACAATTATATCACATTAATTTAAATACTGAGGTGGCCATGAAAGCCATAGCATGCATGTGCTGGTAATATATATTTAGTCATCTGAAGAGGGATATAGTGGCCATAGAGAGAGGCAGCTCAATGGTTCAAAAACTCTGTGGCAGATAAATCTCCTTCAATTGTGAGAGAATAAAGATGTAATTAGCTATAAATTTAAACTAGAATAAGTAACTACACAGAATAGTACGCATTAATATGGAGCTTACTTTGCTAAGCTTCAGTGATCATCAGATATGAGGTTTCGCTTAACCCTACCTAGGCTATTAAAGATATTAATTTCTTCTAAATGTTCCTTGCAAATAAAATACTACTGAACTCTGTTTCCACCCCTTTTTTTCCCCCACTTATTTGAAAACCTCTTAAAAACCACTCTAGTTCTTGAAATGTCCTTTGCTGGTGATTTGTCATGCAGCGGTGAATAACGCACTGAGTCAACCTAAGTGCTAAATTAGCCACAAAGAGTTTGATAACTGCCAAAACGAGAGGTTTGTTAATTATAGTTTTCATTTTTTTGGTGGTTTATTGGATGACAAAGAAACAGAAAAAAAAACTCTAATGGTAAAATGCGAATATTTGCAACTATTTCCAACTCATTTCTATCAGTCCAAAAAAAATGTGAATTGTAAACCATTTCCTTAGTTATATCATAGCATCACATAAAGATGAACCCATCTGGATTTACACAACCAGCAAGCCTCAAAACACTCCCGTCATCACAGATGAAAATAAATAAATAAAAGATAATAATAGGTTTGTTTTCCAAAGGAGGGGAAGCGGTGCACTTCAGCTTGCAGGGCATGACAAATATTTACATGCGGGGCCAAAAGAGGGTCAGGCGACAGCAACTCTATTATCCCAGACAGGAATCCTGCAGTGATGAAGCATCCGTGCTTCTCATCTGCTGGCAGCAAACTGAGCGATCGTGGCAGCAGAGGAGACAGGAGCCGGTTAATAGGCGATATCTGTGTTTTTGCTACACCTTTCTATTGTTGTCTGTTTTTCCTATTAATGTTTTTTATTTATTATGATGAGGTAGGAGGGATACAGGCTGCTGTTCAATAGTGAAAATTCAAATAATAGTAGGGTTTCTAGCGCAAAGTTTTTCATCCCATGCACCTTTGCAAATAGAAAAACACAGAGTATCAACAGGTTCAGCTGTTTAAAAAAGGGTAGACTTGCAAAATACATAAATTTAATCAAGAATGTGAAGTGCAGTGGGTAAAAATGAACTGAGAAATACAATCTCTGAATGTTAAGAGGAGTGGCTGATCTTCGAAAAGGGTGAATCCTCTATAGATTTACAGAAGAAGCCGGGATGGTGTGCCACAGTGAACTTATCCTTCCTGTAACACATCAGGGGAGAATTATAAATGGAGCTTTTAGATGATTCACTTTTTAACTTTTTATGTATTTGAGGCACACGGAGCTCTGCTACATGAGTCACTGTCAAGCTGCTGCTGTCTGTGGAGCCCCATAATGATGTATCCCTTAGCTCTACTCCAGATTTATGAAACAGCAGGGCTTGTGACTGCAGAGTCAGTTTGCGAGTGTGTATTCTTGTACTTCTCTTATTTGAAGGGTTACGTTGGCTTTAGTTTAAAATAAGGGTTAGAGTTGGGCTACGCTCAGTCACAAGTAGTGTGTTTGATGTTTTCTGGCATGTAGGGAAATCTTTACGAGTGTTCCAAACTGCTGGGCTCAAAGGCTGAATGAAAGGCCAGCCGTCATGGTACTTGGTTATTGAAATAAAAAGTGACAGAAATAGAAAGTTAGAGACAAAGAAAAAAAAAAAAGAAATCAAACCCCACATAGCCACTTCACATGAAAGTGTGAGTGTGAATGTCATAGTGTTGGTTTTGAAAAGTGGGGTTGTGTTGAGGCAAGAAAATGCATTATGTATTATAAAGTTTTTGGTTGTTGTTGTTGTTAAAGACACTTTTTCTCTCCATACAAAAGTGATGTCAATGATAAAAGCTGCCACCTTTCTCTGATGATGTCTGAAAACATCAGTGTCTGAAAAAAGTATACAAATATGTTAGTTGACAGGCTTGCTTTCTAGACATCAAAGGGACGTTTTTTTTTCTTTTTTGTTTTTAACCAAAGGTTGAAAATTATATGAGTATTTACCTTAAATTAACAGCTTCAAAGCCCCTTTTGATGGTACATTGACCTAAAATTGGAAAATTGCTTTATAGCACAGTGTCACACACCACCAACTATAGTCTATGAGTCAAAGCTCATAATAAGGAGAAGCTAGGTCTCTATTGGCAGAAAGGATATCATGGCAGGGCTAAGAGATCAAAGAGGAAGTTGACTGAAGAAGCTAAGAAGAAGAAAAAAAAACCAAAAGTAACAAGCAAGAGGTGAGACAAGAGCAAATCTTGCACCAGTAAGAGCTTTATCAAACCAAAGCCTGCAAAATACAAGCTGAGCTGGTCCTCCTGCTGACAGCAAGTAACACAAGTCAGTGGGAGGTAATGGTGCCCCCTACCGTTGCACAGTAGGGGGCACCCAGAAAAGAGAAATATCAGTTTCATAGTGTTGCTCTAACTCTATTAACCATCAAAGCTTGTGTTTTGACAGCAAACTTTTGTGTCAAATTCTCAAAGGTCAGTGCCTCTACAGCTGTCAGTTACACATGTCATTACATTTCAGGGCATTTAAAATACCGTCACTCTGTGAGATCTACCCTCTCAACAGAGGGAATGGTCTGCTGACAGCTATTCTTTGCTCAGGGAAATCATTGCCAACCACAGTGGAAAAGGACAAAAGCACCACTTTCTTTTATGGACTCCAGGGTGCGTGAGTAATTTTGTTTAAGGCTAAAAATAGATATATCCACATGAAAGGACTTTGTGAACATTAAACTCTTTGCATTAACTTCTGTGGGTCTTTCAGTAATTGCATCTTGAAGATGATGACAATAAAAGATAATATAAATGTGCTCCAAAAGTCACATTTTTCCCATCCATGCTGTCTCTGAGAGCTCGCTAGTCAGCAAGAAGCAGACGGGCAGGTGTGAACTCAAGCAGTGGAGCACCTGTTGTCACTCAAGTATAGCAGTTATTGGACAGCAGGAACTAATTTGTTCTTCAGGGCTGGAAGCCCATTACAAGACTTGTTCCGCATCTCACTAGGGGCTTCAAGTGATTCAGGTACTATGTATAACACTACACAGATCATGACCGCAGGTTGAGTAATGTCTGGTTCTCTTTGGTCGGCTACTTGATGAATGGCCTCCTTACACATAGGAGGCTGCTGTCAACTGCAAAAGGATCCCACACGAATGTTTTGAATTAAAGGGTAGACGTCCTCTATGGCTCAGGCACATTTAAAGGCAGTGTGTTACATTAACATGTCGTAAAATACAGAACAAGTCTTTGCTATAATCCTGAGAAACTGAATGAAATTGTACATACACACAAGAAGACACTGACAACCGATTAGTCAAATGGGAAAAGTAGCATCTGAACTGATCTCTGCATCTGAACTCCTTTCATATGTCATTCATCTTTAAAGCAAATTTGCAAGTGATGTTCAAGGGTTGTGAGGTCTTGTGGCGTCAACTCATATCAACTCAACAACTTTGAGAGTTTGCTAACATTTGCAATATCATATTAGGCGGTAACCAATAGTTGCAGTCCATATAGTCTGAGGTGGTGGTATGCAGCACAGGGGCCTTCAGGGGGTGGCGCTCTCTCCCTTCTGCTTTACCCTCTACACACTGTACTTCAGATACAATATCACTAACTGTCACCTCCATAAGTTCTCTAATGATACAGACATCGGTGGATGCGTATCGGAGGGGGGGTGATCTGGATTATAGGAGGGTCATCACTGACTTTGTCATTAGGTGTAAAGTCAACCACCTGCACTTCAACACCAGTAAGATGAAGGAGATGGTGGATGACTTCTGGAGAAAACCAATCCCAATTGCACTGGTGTACATCCACGGTTTGGACATTGAAGTGGTAGACGGGGACAAATTTTTGGGTATGCAGGACTATACTGAGGACTTTTTATGACACAGGGATGGATTCTGCAATCTTTTACATAGTTGTCTGGAGAAATGGCAGCCTGGAGAAGGTCTGGAAATGACTTAATAGACTAGTGAAGAGGATCAGTCCCTTAGCCTCCATAGACGAGGTGGGTGAGAGGAAGATGTTAGTCAAGCTAATGTCCATTATGCTTTACACCACTGCATCTGAGGCTTTGCATTGTATTTGGTGATGGATACAGCTACTCAGCCATGGAAACCCATTCCATGAAGCTCTCTATGCACGTCTGCATGAAGTTTGGAGGTCAGTAGTGATTCACTGCAGAAAGTTGGCAACCTTAGCGCACAATTCACTTCAACATCTGCTTATTCTGCATTGTGAATTTATGCAGCCTACAACTTTGTGGCTTAATTGCTGTTGTTCCCAATTGCTTCCACCTTGTTATAATACCACTAACAGTTGCCTGTGGAATATTTAGTAGCAAGAAAATTTCATGATCGGACTTGTTGCACAGGCGGCATCCTACCACGGTACCATGCTGAGCTCCTGAGTGCGACCCATTCTTTCACAGATGTTTGTAGAAGCAGTCTGTATGCCTAGATGTTATGTTTTTATACACCTGTGGCCATAGAATAGATTGGAACACCTGATTTCAATGATTTGGAAAGGAGAGTGAATACTTTTGGCAATATAATGTATGTATCTAAATCACTTTTTCTTTCTGACCCCAGTGCTACTGTAACAAGTGAATTTCCTCTGTAGAATTAATAAAGTCTATTTCTGTCTAAATATTTATTTATAGAGTGATCGAGTTTGAAAAGTTTTTATTAGCAATTTATCTACCACCTTACTTACTTATACTAGGCTATATTAGCTAGGGGTAGCTAGTCATTTGTTAGCTTGCAGCTAACACAGAATGAATGTGTGCGGTGAGTCTTTGCATCTACTTATGAGATGACTCCTAATCACAAAACTCAGTGGAAGCTATGATTCTGTTACTTTCTTTAGACCTTTATTTGCTTTCACACACAAATCGTTCCTCACTTTGTACCATTCTAATTATTTACTTTACTTCTTGCACTATAAACAAACATGTTTTATTTGCCAAAATCAGCCTTTTGTGCCTTAAACTTAACATTAGATCTGCAAAAGAAAACATTTTTACTGACTAACACACTGGCAAGTTTCTATGTGAAGCTATCCATGTTATGAATTTGCACTCCCATGGTACAGAGAGGGGTTTGGGATTAAAACAACATCTGGAACTGCCCATTAACTCCAGGCAGTATTACTGGCATCCTTAGTATTTCTTCCTTGGAAAAGAAACAGCAACATGTGTTGGATTGTGTCAATGTGGCTGCATTCAATTTGCATTATTCTTTTGCTATGGAAGTTCTTTAACACCGTATAAACAGAGGGAGCTCTTCACTGTCATCCATTTTCTGGGGTGCATGAATATCACAATCTGATAACTGATGTCACAGAAATAAATGGAAATCTTTCTTAAATACCACAACAGAACCACAGTCCAACCGGGCCGAGGGAATGGAAATGTGGGCAGAATGAGCTGTTAGAGTTTGAAGACCAAACCATTGTGGCTTTGGCTTCAGCTGAAGGAGGAAACAAGGACACTCTTGTCCCAAACACAATTAAATAGGAAGGCATATAACCAAGGCGACCAAATAGGATGTTAATGCATTCCTCTTTAGCTCAAAAACCAGAATATTGCTTAAAAGAATCCTCTTTCACACAGAAACTACAGCTCCGCTGAACAGTGGTGAGGTTTCTATATAATGTAGTTTCACTGTGGTAAGAGGTGACAGATGAGCTAAGAAAATGGTAAAAGCATCTGGCTAATGGCACATTTAAATGCACAAGTCACGCCTTGATTTTCTGGGTGAAGGTTGAGCATGCGCGCCTCCTGAAGGAGCACATGGAAAGGGGATATTGTGGCCTCTGACTGGTTGAATACTGGCTACAGAAGCAGACATCTGATTCCCAGATGCTTCAGACAGCCTCTCATGTGTAGCCAAGACTAGATTCTCCTAAAGACAAAACATACTGAGTCTTTTTCTCCTTTCATTTCTCTCTCTTTGTCTTAGCCTACTTCTAACCTCAATCTGAATTATCAGTCCTCTACGCATGCCTGGTTAAATGTTTAAAAAGCATATAAATACAGATATATGTAAAATACATTAGGATATGATTCCTCTCTCTGCTGCAAACCATCTCCAGTGCACTCATCTTACACTTTGGTTTGCTTCCTCATTTCTCATAGTCTCACACACTTTCCCCCACATCACTAAAGCCACACTTTTTGACAAGTTTTCCAATTTGCCTAAGTGAGCAGCTGCAACTTACTTTATAAATGTACACACACAAACAGATAAAGAGACAGACACTTGGCTAACCTGCTTCGCCAGCCTCTTTCAGACTGCACCCTGAGGCTTTAAATGTGCAGACAAACTGATGTGGGAAAAGGTTCTGCTGTGGGGATGTTTGTTAGCTGAGTTCATGTGTGTGTTCCATCTGTGTTTGCAATTTATTTTAATACAGTTCAGCCACTTGGCTCTTTTCATCAGTTGATTTACTGACTGTTAGTGCACTATGTGCAGCACAAATAAGATTTATATTTGAGTGTGTATGCGAGACAGAGACAAAGATAAGTAAGAAATCATTTATTCCTTTATTTGTGCGTGCGTGCATGTGTGCATGTGTGCATGTGTGTGCCTATTGCGTGATAGTTCCACTGATTTGATATCCAAGTGCATTCACTGTGCATCTTCTGATATGCTTTGCAAGCATTTGTAAACACAAAACTGTCAGAAGATATATATTCAAATTTATTATCAGTGACTGAAATATTCTAAACCGCAGCTGCTGATGAAGTGGCTTTTGGTATTTTTAAAAAAAAAGAAAAAGAAAAATGAAGGATCAGCATGTGTGACTTTCACAGTAAGGAGGTAAAACTCTGCTGTGTGATAACAGTGTATCCCTGGGTGTGATCAAAATGTGTGTTTTGTGGTAGTCAAGAACAGCAGTTTGATAGTCATGAAGGTTTGAAACCACACAGTGGGCTCTCACTTAATAAAACATGTGAAAAGAAAGAGATGAAACTAAAGAAATTGCCAGTTACTAAGGCTGTTTATATGTTAATATGCTATGCTATGCTATATGTTATGTCCAGCTAAAGTTTGTCTTGTTGATGGTTCAATAGTGAAAAGTGACCAGCTAAGAACACCCGGCTGGTTTTCGTTCTGTCAGCTCAGTTTATTACTGCTTGATGACTTGAAAATGTCAGTTTTGTTGCAGACTTCTCTTTTAGCATCTTGGCCACATGTGTATTACAGATTGTTCAGGATTTTAGATTTAGATCTTTGTCTTTTATGTGTTTATGGGTAAAGTTTATAAAGTTTATTTGTATGTAGCCCCAGTATTATGGGTGGGCCAGTCCCCTCCCCACCCATCCAGGGATTTGGTTCTCTGTGTAGAAATCATTCTTCCTCTTCTTTTGTTTGCTATATATTTTTCATGTTGTTGTATAAGATATTGTTTATGTTTTTGTAACAATTTGTTCTGCTTTTTGTCTGCTTTGCCTGATTTATTAAGGTCCGATGCTTCACTTCAGCCAATTAGGGCTAGATTGTTTTAAGTATAAGCATTTAGAAAGCTCACAAAATAAAGAATTCACTCAGGAGCTACAGGAAACAGCAAGAAAACACTGACTTTATCACTCAGATAACTAATGCAGCACAGACAAGTGCCCCTCCACCACTACTTTACCAGCAGCTACCTCAGACCAGGTGGTAGTTATATATCTGTTATTAGAACTTCTCTTGACGTCGCCTTGGAGAAATAAGTATAATTCCTGAAGACACCGGAGTCAATCATCAATCAGGTTCTTGTGGACATTTTCTAATACAGCACTTCGTCAAGAAGACAGACTTTTGCGAGCAATCTAAAGAGATCCTAGCTATCTAAAAAGTAATACTGTTCACTGTGTATGGTGAGTCCAATGACATATGTCAAACAAAAAACACAGTGGAAAATATCAAGGATACAAGTGGAAAGTATTAAATTGTTTTAAAACTTGTAGGAATGTGGCAGAAACATCCACTATATCCATAATGCAGATGGACATCACTGATCTTACTCAGAGGGAAAGAAAATTATTGATGATAGTGGAGGAGTAAGAATACTAGTTGTAGAGATGTTTTCTTTGGACAGATGTTTTCAGAAAGTTGAATGTTGGGAAGAAGGGTGGGTGCTGTGTACATTTGCTTGAATTGTCAGTAAGGTTTTGACCTTTGCACCACCTGTAATTGAGTGCCTCAAATATATTGGTCTAGGAGCTTCACTGTGGTCCAAATATTGGTGTGATCAAACATCAGCTGGAAGATATATCCTAGAGCAGATATGAGGGCTTAGCTCAGCAGTTCAGGGGTACAATCTGCTTTATCTCAGCAAGTACACTATTGCCAAAAGTATTCGCTTGTCTGCCTTCACATACATATGAACTTGAGTGACAGCCCATTCATAGTCCACAGGGTTTAATATGATGTTGGCCCATCCTTCAACTCATCTGGAAAGAATTTCCACAAGGTTTAGGAGTGCATTCAAGGGAATTTTTGACCATTCTTCTAGATGCACATTTGTGAGGTCAGACACTGATCTTGGACGAGAAGGCCTGGATCACAGTCTCCACTCTAATTCATCCCAAAGGTGTTCCATCAAGTTGAAGTCAGGGTTCTGTGCAGCCCAGTCAAATACTTCGACACCAAACTCGCTCATGGGCCTTGCTTTGTGCACTAGTGTGGAACAGGAAGGAGCCATCCCCAAACTGTCCCCACAAAGTTGGGAGCATGAAATTGTCCAAAACGTCTTGGTATGCTGAAGCATTAAGAGTTCCTTTCACAGGAACAAAGGGGCCGAGCCCAACTCCTGAAAGCAACCCCAAACGATAATCCCCACCCCCACCCCCCACCCCCAAACTTTACACTTAGAACAATGCAGTCAGACAAGTGCTGTTCTTCGAAATTTCATGACTGGACTTGTTGCACAGGTGACATCGTGACTATCACGGTACCATGCTGGAATTCACTGAGCTCCTGAGAGCGACCCATTCTTTCACAAATGATCGTAGAAGCAGTCTGCATGCCTAGGCTTGATTTTGTAGACCTGTGGCAATGGAAGGGATTGGAACACCTGAATTCCTGAATGATTTGAATTGATGAGTGAATGCCTTTGGCTGTGTGGATGTGTTACGGTGAAATGTGTAAATGTTTGTCTATGACAACATTTCTGTCCATGCTGCTCATATTCAACTTTCTTTCCCAACTTTATCCTTGTCAGTTACCAAACTTCTCCATGATGCATTCATCTCCTCTCCAACTGAGACTGACTAATGACACAACTACACCCTGTCACAATTGTCAACCTTACTCTCAGCTTCCATGAGAGGTGGCACACATTTCTTACACACCACCATTACACTGCATTATCAGTAGAGAATAAAGGGCCAAAGTATGCTGTGCTTTTGGAGGCCCCATTTGCAGATGAAACAGGAGGGCTATTTATGACTATCATGGTTATTATTATCAGGTTAGTGTTTAGCTGTGTTTTTGTGTATGAAGGTGATGCATGTGTTTGCGTGTGTGCCTTAACAGATGTGGAGTCCTCAGAACAGTGCTCTCAACATCTTCACCAGTGGCTCGAATATTAACATGAGCAGCCCTGAGAGACTATAAATGACGGTATATTTCTAAATAATAAACCATATGTTTTAAAGTAGTTCTCTCTGATCTCCAGAAATTGTCATTGGAACTATTGCATTATTGCACTTCTTTTAATTAGACCTTTTTCTGCAACAATATTTGCGCAGCAGGTCCAGATAACATTCATAATTCATTGTACATTTGGTGATGTAAGGAGATGTATCTTTACGAAGCAGTATGACATGACAAAATTTTATTACATCTTATCTTTCAATTATGCCAGTTTTTCTACATTTGATTTTTTTTTTTACTTCCATTAGCAAATTGAAAAAAAATAATAATAAAAATGACTCAAGGAAACACATTTATTAATGATGAGTATATTTTTATGCTTTTATCAACGCAAAGAAATGAGACATCATGTGGATATTTTCTGAGTGCCAAACTTCCATAAACCAAGACTGTGCTTTCTAGGACCAGGCCTGTTGTTAGCACACATGAGTACATTATTTATTAAAATGTGATGTATAGACACATAGTGTGCAGACTGTGTTGTTACTTGCCTCATCAGAGATGAAGAGGTTGAACTGCTCTGTCTGGAGCTGCTCTGAGGAGTTGCCATCCTGCCTGAGGCCATCTTACTTCAGCTCAGCACCTGAAATACAGCATGTGCACCATAAACACCAGGACATGAATGAATATGATGACGTCTGCCTTTGTCAGCGTGTCATACTGTCAAGTTGAATAAAAGTCACATTTTATCAAACGTGGCAATGAAAATGGAAACTTCCTTCGAACCATTGCACAGCATCATTCACCCTACACTCTGTAAATATAGATGACATATACTGCATCCTCCTGGCTGTACTGCTGGCCACCGCACTGTTATCCACTACAGTATCTCCTTATTGATCTACCTCTAAGCTTTCTATTCTTGTCTTCTCTTTTTCCCCCCTCCAAGTAATTCAATTATCAATAAACCTCACTGTTTTAAATAGCCGCAAGCTGATGGTGTGCCATGGAATAATATTTCTTATCTTCTAATCTATTGGCTGGCTGCCAGCCAGTGACTCTCTTCCCTTCTCTGAGCCCAAGCAAGAGGGGCTGACGCTCTTAAGTGCCCGGAACCTTATTCTGCTGTTTTATTGATGTATCCCATTTAGATTAGTCCATTTTCAATCGGGAGAAGCCACAGATGCCCTCCTGCCTGAACCGCAATCTAATCCTTTTAGTTAATGATATCCTGCAGTCGTGTGGTTAAAAATTTCTTGTTTACTGCAGGGGTATAATTAGCAGGCAGTTACAATGTGCTCTCTCTCACACGTGCAAACATACAACCACCATGTGTCATGGAGCAGATTTGCCTTTTATTAAATGCTTACAGAGTGCAACGGGATCAATAGACATAAGCTGGAGAACTTGAAATAAAGTAATTGAGACTAGAGGGAGGTGTGATGCACGTGAAGCGTCGCTTACTCGATCCCGTGTTGGCCTGCTTTACAGCTGCCACACTACCATGATTACAGAATATCTGATCCTTTTAGTAGAGTTTGAAGATGGAGAGGCTAAGGCTCTGCATTAGAGGAGTCATCAGTTCTGTTTTGCTGTTTACTTCAATTACCTGAAAACACCCCTGGGTATGCAAGTATGAAAAAAACAAACAAAAAAACTTGGAACTATTTTATCATAATTGAGTATTTTTTTCTTTTCTGAGTGTGGGCAACTGAGTAACTGATATAAAGAGATAGGCAGTTGGATGAATGGGTGGAGGGTTAGACTTGTAATACAGACACAAAGTGAAAGTGGAGGGAGAAACCACAAAGAAAAAGATGCAGGGGAGGAGGTGGGGTGGGGTGGGGAGTCTTTTAACTGCAGTCTTGGCATGGCTCCTCTAGGGCCATTTTCAGAGAAAACATCATAGTGACTCAGAAATTATACCAATACTTTGCCAGGACCATGGAAATCTACTGACAGTAAGCACCCTGTGCTGGGGAAAAGCCCACATCTATTACACTTGGTGCAGTGAGTCATGAAAGTAGAATAGGATATCATAGAATGAGTGCTGATATAATTGAGGTATTACAATAGAGGTGTAGATGAATTTTATTGACCCTATAATTGAGCACAGGGTCACAGCCATTAAGTCACAGTTCCAGCAGATTCCATTACATGTCCCGTCCCCCAGCTTGTTACAGTGCTCTTCAGTGGATTACCCTACAAATGGAGATGAGTTGTCCAATCAAGCAATTGTCCTGAGCAATTGGAGTGTGCTGCTAAGTGCTGTGTTAAGGACCATTGCACTGAAAGTGATCACTATCTGCTGTGAGTGCCCACAGGCTGTTTTTAGACAATCCCCCTTACAGCCTTGTGGATTGATTTCATTTTGATACTGGCAGCCCTGTTAATTTATGTACTGTTGTCAATACAATCTAAAAATGTACAGTGCTGTGAAAGAATATCTGCCCCCTTCTTGATTTCTTAGTTGTTGTTTTTTTTACACTTAATGTTTCAGTTGATCAAGCAAATTTTAATATCAGACGATAACCTGAGCAAATATAAAATGTGGTTTTTAAAATGAGGATTTTATTTATTAAGGGAAAAATTTTTTATCCAGATCTACCTGATCCTGTGAGAAAAAGTACTTGCCCCCTAAACCTAATGACTGATTGTGCCGCCCTTGGCAGATTACTGGCAATGAGTCTTTCACTTTCTTTACAGAGTTGTTTTAATTTGGTCATGGTGTGTGTGTGGGGGGGGGGGTTCAAACTGTTTAAGATTATACCAAATCATCAGAACTAGATTTAAGTCTGGTTACTGGTCTGTCTGGCGGACAATGCCACTCCATAGGTGGATTTTCTGCTGTGTTTCAGATCTTTGTCCTGTTGCATAACCCAAGTGTGCTTAAGCTTCAGGGCATGAACTGATGGCCCAACATTCTCCTTTAGGATTTTCTGGTAGCGAGCAGAATTCATGGTTCCATCAATTACAGCAAAGCTTCCAAGTCCTGAGGCAGCAAAGCAGCCTGAGACCATCACACTACCACCAACACGTTTAACAGTTGGTATGATGTTCTTTTTACGAAATGCTTAGTTTATCGCAGATGTAATGGGACTCAAACCTTCCAAAAAGTTCAACTTTTGTCTCGTCGGTCCACAGAATATTTTTTCAAAAGTTTTGGGGATCGTCAAGATGTTTTTTGGCAGATGTGAGATGAGCCTTTGTGTTCTTTTTGGTAAGCAGTGGTTTTCTCCTTGGAACTCTTCCATGGATGCTATTTTTGCCCAGTCTCTTTCTTATCATTAAATCATGAATTTTGGCCATAACTGAGGCAAGTGAGTCCTACAGGTTTTTTTTTAGATGTTGTTCTGGGTTCTTTGTGACCTTGTGGATGACTCGTCGATGCTCTCTTGGAGTAATTTTGGTATGCCGGCCACTCCAGGGAAGGTTCAGCACTGTTCCAAGTTTTCTGCATTTGTGGATAAAGGCTCTCACCCTGGTTTGCTGGAGTTCAAAAGCCTTAGAAATGGCTTTGAAACCCTTTTCAGACTGATAGATGTCAACGACTTTGTTTCTTATCTGTTTCCTTACATTGTGTGCTTTTTGAGATCTTTTGCCCTGCTTCACTTTGTCTCAGCGCCATGTAGAGTTGGATAGGGGCTTTCCCCCTTAATAAATAAAAACATCATTTAAAAACAGCAAATTAATTTACTCAGGTTATTTTTGTCTTATATCAACATTTGTTTGATGATCTGAAACATGTAAGTGTGACAAATATGCAAATAGCTAAGAAATCAAAAAGGGGGGACAAATACTTTTTCATAGCACTGTAACTATTCATTTTCAAATTAAGACTGTACTTCTGTGGATTAAATATCCACAGAGGCTGCAAGTGCGACAGGAATATGAGTTTTGTGAGCAGATGGTCAGCTTTGACGGTGTGCAGGCTAATTTTCTTGCTGGGGTGGACATTTCTTTTCATGTCTGAGCTGAAACCTGAGTAGTCCAGTGGGCTTCCCCATTCAGCTGCAGTTTTAGGTAAGCCAAACAAAGGGCAGCTCTGTCTCAGCCTCATGTCACATGCTGGGTAAAATAACAACCACTTAGTGACTTGTGCATGTAAGAGAACTCACTAGAGTGTGCATTTCAGATTTGCTGCAGCAATTGTATTTATTCTTTGCATGTGTGGGAATTTAGAGGACTTCATGCCAAATTTGTACTTAATGCAAGAGTAAATCATGATTCTTTATCACACTGAAGTCTTTATAAATTCTGGTTGTGGATCTAAACAGGTTAAAAAATGCAAACACAACAAAGGACCTAAATAATTTGCCGGAGTGTAAAGACTTACAACCTGGGTTTCAGAGACATTACTAAACTTCAAGTTGTGTTTAAGAAGCTTGTGCCTTTAGTCTAGAACAATGTAATGTAGCTGTTGGATAGTTTGAACCTGCTGTTCTAGCTGCTGAAGCTACAGTTAATGTATTTCACAAATTAAGTAGTACAGTACAGTAGTACAGGAGATACTTTTCAGAGTAACCCCTAAAATGGAAGTTGATCTAGAGAAGTGCCCTTAAGAGTATCTTAAGGGTGTCTGTTTTCTTATCTGCGTTTCACTCTGTGTTACAGTACCAGGTATAACACTCATTCAACAGTTTTTAAGTTATCTCCAGACAGACAGAAGGAAAAAACAAACACCAAACATACCTTTTTCTTCCTGCGCACTTGTGTTAAAATTAGCTGATTTCGGTTTGTGTGCAGGGAGGAGGAAGATGGTGCATCATGTACAACTTTTGAGGAGCGGAGTTATAGACATTGCTTTTATTTTTATTGCACGAAAGGACAAGAGTGCGGAGGTAAAGTGCAACCTCCGCTCAGGACAGAAACAACTGCCTCTAACACAACTCAAGCTCTTTGCAAACATCTGCACAGACACCATGCTTTCACGATGCTAGTAAAGAACCCAGAATGATGTTAAAGCTGAGTGTATGCAAAGCCCAGCCCAGCAGTCAGAGCCTGATCTTCAAGAGGTAACAAGAGCAGTGACGAGTAGTCAGGCTTGAAGAACTGCAGCCTCCATTTCTACTTGCCCATATTTGTAAAGTAGAATCACTGTGGTGATCACTTTAAAGTCTCTTTGGGCTCGTTTTCAATGGATTTGTATTGTTGGTTTTGTGCTCACAGATAATGTGTGTCCTCATTAGGATAGAGATATGTGTCAGTGTTCAGGTCATGTTAAAGTAATGTAATGAATAGTATAACAAATTACTTTCTCTAGCAAGTTACTTTTAAGTATGGCAACCATTAATGTGTAATACAGTTTTGTTTGTTTTTTTGAGGAACAACCTCGGCGCTGGTTGTAAGCAAAAAACTTTAGTTTCTGCTATTAACACATTTTTTTTTCTCTCAAACAAACTCAGCATATGTGCGGGTAAGATATCACAGAACTCTACCCATGCTCTCTATGACGTCTACATCACTGACTAAAAATACATTTCCAGTCTTTCTAGAATATACTGTGGTACAGCAGAATGCCCCCTGCCAGATTCTTGGTAAAACCACTAAATGAATACAAAAACTGCTCTGCAGAAAACAAAATACCACAGCACTGTGGTTTAGCTTCAGCATTGTGCCAAAAACAATGAATTTCTGTTCGACACAAACACGAGAAACTGAACTCTGAGGAGAAACAGAAGAAACAAGCAAAGCCACTCACCATTTTGAGAGGCCAAGACCAGCTTAAATTAGTGTGATTGTGTGCAGGACAGAGTAAGTCAGGCTGTGTAATCCAAATTTAAAATCCATGATGTTTCAGGGAGCCGTCATTGTTCCTTATGGTTTGGCTTTAATTTGAAACTGCCAGTGATTAAATACACTGACTTCTTCTCCCGCTGCTCTCCTAAACTCACAAACTGAAGAAAGCATCTACTACAGAAGTTGCTTTTGGACGCTGGTCTTTAAATACAGTTGACATGCTCTGTATCAGCAAGTCAGCTGTGCCGTCCTGCTCGGGTCCTATCATTGAGCTGAAGACTGGGTTCACAGGAGGAGACAGCGGTCACGGTCTCACCACATAGCTATCATGTGGAGAAGAAAACTGAGCAGGATGGGTACTGTATGAGTGCCTGGGTGGGAACAAACTGGAAGCTGGTTGTGCTGAGCCATGGACCCAACATTCCCATCCCACACATACTGGGCAGGCTTAAAGTGGGCCCTTGTGCTCGGACACAGAGAAGAGAGAGCCATAAAGGGTGACACATAATGCCTGATTTGAACTAAGCATTTGGTGAGTTAGCAAGTATATTCCAAAGTTTAAACTACATCAGACCATTCTACTACCAATACTCTCTGAAATACATATATACGTAGTAAACATATATATCAAGTGGCTCTGTGTCATTTTTTTTCTTTTTACACATATTTTAAATCTGATCACCTTGTACTAAGGTTTCTGACACCTTCATTCAAAAAAAACAACCTCACAATCATGACGTGTTGAAGCCATGCTCAAACTAAAGCTAACCTTACATGCTTCCAATAAGGTAGAGTAAAAGTTTATGGAACAGTTATGTAGCTTAAGAATAGAAATAGCTTGTGTAATAAAATGGAAATAATATGTTTGTCCACCAAAAACGATGCTGACTGTTTCACTCATGATTCCATGTACGTGAAAATGATATTTACAAACTAGGAGCACAACAGTAATAAGGTTTAGTATTACTATATTTTTACATGAAGCAGATTTTGGAAGGACATACTTTACTCTCCAGACACAACCGCTTGTCCACTATCTCAGTCTGAGTCTAAATGCAGGGCATTCCACAGATAACATCATCAGCATGACGTAACAACTTATTTTAAGAATGGATTGTGTTTTGGTTAAAGCTAAAGGCCTATTTGTTTGCTAAGCTAACAGAGTTAAATCTATATAACCTCTGTAATTTGGAGACCCTGAACTAATGGCAACACAGTAAGTGCTTTCCAACCCCATAAATATGGTCCCCAAAATCAAAATGTAGGGCAAATGTTCATAGCCAACTTTAAAGTACAATAAACTGCAAATTTCCAGATTTGCATTTGCAATGCAGCTTTTCCAACTCTCCTGCTAAGTAGATACAATAATGATAGAGGGGAGCTGAAGTTTGTTCTCACTGGATTCACACGATAGTCTTTATATACTCCTGTACTCTTATTTATTTCACTGTTATTTCAGTTGCTCTGTCTGGTTGGATTTCAGTATGGATGCATCCATAGACTGTCACATTTATTTGAGCCACATCTGACAGTTTTATCCAAAGAGGCAAAAACTGTATTTCCCTACACAAACTGCCACTTCATTTTCGTTCCATCATAATTACCAAAATCTGCAAAGCTTGTGACTTTTCGGTGACTTCTTTCCCCGATGAGACAGGCTAATCTCCACGTTCTAAAGCCAGACTTTAGAAAAATGCACATCCTGCAGAGCCAGTAAAAATGTGGGACATTGTCCTCAGTATGTGCGACAGGGAGGGAACAAGGCATGAAAATGCTGTCTAGTCCCACATAAAGAGGGACAAAGAGGGATATCTGGTCACCCATAAATTATAAATAAATCCCAAAGTCTAGCTTTGGTCTTTACCTTCAACGATCTGTTTGTGTCAAACTTGAATGGCTCAACTGGTAAGTTTACACTGAGCGTTTTTGTATGTTTTTCCATCTCTGTGGAGATTTGTGTATTTGGTTTGGTTTACTGTGATGTTAGGTGTCATCTGAATTGCCCAAAGAGATGAAAAATGGATTTAATCTCTTTTCTCAAAGTTAACTGCATGGCAGTTTTAAAAATCTGTCTATCAATCAAGCTACTTTAGAGCTTTTCTGTTTACAAGTACTTGTATGATTTTTTTCCCGTGGTTGCATAAACTTTACCCAAACAAGCTACGTTTTCCACTGTTGATATTATCGAGCACATTAAACACATTAATCCATCCTCTTTAGTATCATCCAGCATTATTCATCACACAGCTCTGCTGACACCTGAAAGCTGACACCTGAAAGCTGTTTAGTACGATGAACAAGTAAAGCTGCTCCTCCTCAGTGCTAACTGTGGGTAAGAGATCTGAATGACCTTCTCAGCAAGCATTCTGGCCTGAAGCTAAACCTTGTGGCTACCAGTCCTCCGTTCAGCACTGTTCAAAATAAAGCTTACAGCCAGAACCAAGAGGAATGTCTGTGCTGGAACACACAGCGAGGGATGACAAACCAAAGTGGATTCTACATTTCCCACTGTGGAAACTTTTTGTCTTCAGAAGTCGTAGTGTTTGGAAACTGCAAACACAGCAAGAGCGGTCACTTGGAGGCAACTTCCTTGCAAAAATGCGGGAGTCGTGTGGCAGAATTTTGGTCTCTGCCAGGAAGAGAGAAAATGTGAAGCTCTTACACGGCTAAGTACTGCAGATTAGCTACATGCAGGTTTAACCGTGAGTTCCTGTCTCTGTTCTTTGATTGCTCAGCTGCTAGTGTGCACGGACGAATCTTAGAACTTTTGTTGCTGTAAAAGATTTTTATTACTGTGGGTGAAAACATGAACAACAAGCAGAAACTGCAAAGCTGTGAGAAGCACGGGAGAGTTGCTGATTTTTCTGATCATTCACATTATTGAAATAGCAGCTGCACGACCTTTAGGCATTGTTTCTTCCTCTACTCTGTCAACATGAAACTTCTCTGCTGATTTCAGCATCGGTCAAATCTGACACAGAGGGCGGCACCTCTGAAAACACTGGCAGCGACCACGTCTGACTCCACTGACCCCGGTAACTGTGTTCTTAGCGTGTACGTAACAACATGTGCAACACACAGCCTCAGTGTGGGATGGCTGGTAGATAAATTTGCCTTTAAAGACACAAGACCATATTCTGCAGTAGAGCCACTGTTGCCGTGCGGCTAATGATAGAAAAACAGTGTCAACATTCTGACATGTTTCAGGGGACGGTGACAGGGGCTTCATGAGCGTCACAAATTTGAGTGTGACACACCGTGATGTCAGAAATAAATGTGTAGGAGGACAGAGAGGAAGCACACGTTCTCGTTTCCATATATTTTTATAACAAAAAGTGGTTATTCAGTGTGAAGAGTGAAAAGAGTTGAGAAAGTGGTGGGTATGGGGAGAAATGGCAGTGAGTAAGATGGGATATAGATTGTGGGCAGCACAGGTACCACCACAGGGTCTGTATAAACACTCCTGCTACAAAACTGCGCTCCAAAGAAAACAGTTTCCTAATAAAGTATTTCTACAATCATACACAATTATATGGAGTTTTGCTTTATTAAAGTTCACCAAAGTGAAAATATTATATTATGGTCATGTATATTTTAGCCTTGGACAGCCAGCATTAGTTACAGGTAATCAAATGCCTGCAGGGATAAACAAGCCTCTGTCCTGCTACATGTTGACAAGCAGCAGGGCTCATCTTTAAGATGTCAACAAAACAGGAAGGATGGGAGAATTAGAGGCAATCAAAAGTTTATATAGCAGAAATGTAAATTGTAGTTCTACTACTGATATTTTCATGTAATGCAAGTGTTAGAAAGTTAACATCGGTGGAAGGTGAGAGTGCTGAGAAAGTATTAGAATGGGTCATTTAAGTCTTTGTGACTTTTCAAATCCATTTTGGAGCAGGAATGAATGGGATATCATTCAGCATCTGTCACCAGCCTCTGCAGACAGGATCCGCTTGGATGGCATATGATATTCTCCCCCAACAGCGTACCTGACAGCAGAACCACAGTTTTGCTCCATTGTACTTCTGTCACTCATACTGTACCCATCTGCTGTTAGATGTACAGCAGGCCCAAAACACAAAAGTTTTCTTACTTTTTAAAGAAACTATCAGTAGAGCAAATAAAACTTAAACCATATTCAGAGAAGAAGTGGAAAAATCATTTTGCATTATTTGCAGTGAACAATATGGTGCTTTTCAAATTAAACATCAGCAGTGCCTATAATAAAAGCACGCCATAAAAGGTTCACTAGAATTTAGGCCAAATCTTTTGTCTAGCATGTTTTAATTATCCTCTAGAGTCTCTGCATGCATGAGTATGGGATGTGAAAATTTCCTTCCCCAAGGACATACTGCTGACTGAACAAAGTGAGAAGATGCCCTTGTAAGGCCAGAAATGGAAGAGTCTATTTGGTCCTGAGATCATTCTTTCCTTTGGCATAATATTATGGAAGTTATATTTGCTGCCCTCTTCATGTTTCTAGGCAACCTGTGTCGCTTAGGGAGAATTCAGATGGGGTCAAGTTGCACACACACACATTTGCACAGACCTGTAGCCAGAGTCATGGTCTAAGATCAGTTAAATGTCATGCTAATAAATGTAGACAGATGACCAAGACTGATACAGCAGGACCTCAACTTCTCGTTCCTCAGGCACCAAAGGAACCATTTGCCTCCCAAAAAGATTACATTCAGCTGGATAAATAACTATACAGCTTCACCACAAGTCCGCTACACACACCATCTCCTTGGTAGGATATTTTATGGTCAGCTATAAAAGTACTCATAATTCTAATTTTCAGGGGAAAAAAAGATGACAGCAGCACCATACCTCCTGAGAGATAAAATGGCTTCAAGATGACGCCAAGAGAAATATCCAAATGCATTTTAGGCTTCCCAGATCCATCGACAGTTAGTCGAACAAATAACAAGGGGGAATCAGCCGGAGAAAGGGCAACATCCAGAGTAACAAAAGGTTTGGGAGTAGAGCTCAGTGGCTCTGGGAGCAGCTCCAACAGGCCAAAGAGGCTGGAAGTGGATCCCGAGTCGGGCTGGTTAAGGGAAGAGGATTGTGTGAGTACCTGACACCAGAGCAGTGACGGCCAGCAAAACATCAGGAGCTGCTTAATAATGAATGAGCAAAGCCTGTAGAGAGGCACCGCACTCACATACACACCACATGGCAAATAAGGAGTCACACTGAGATAATTGAAGACAGGCTTATAGCGTGGTCAGGTAAAAGGAGGGTATATGACTATAATCAGTCAAAGCAACTTGACACATGTTGCTAACAAAGTAGTCTGTCATCACCCTGCAGCACTCCACTTTACACAGAAAGGACCACAAGTGTGTCTATAACATAAGTTTAAGCTGAGCCAGGAAACATCTCATCTTGGAAAACGTCTTTACTTTATCCACAACATACTTCTTTATTTAGTTTTAATAATAAAAGAGTGAGGAGGGAAAAGTGGAACATCACTCAGTTACAGGCCAATGTGGTGTTCAAAATAACAAGATTGATGGGTGTTGTCATATATGACTTAACCCCAACCACACCCACCTCAGAAACAGCCTTTGACTGGCTGAGATGCATTTCTTGTGGCAAAGGAAAGGGGAAAACCAAATCAGAGGACCAGACTGCTACAAAAAACAAAAGTAGAAACCTTTCTTTTTTTTCCAGTGAAACATCAGCTGAGTCACCTAAGAGCCAAGAAACCTGACAAACACTGAGGTTTAAGTCAGGAGACAGAAGTGAATCCATTTGAAAAATGTGGTTAGACTGACTGGACCCTGAAAACCCAGATTAACTGGACACAGAACACCTAACCAGAACTAAAACCCAAAAGCAACATCAAATTGAACCACAGTGTCATTAGATATGTGCCTATTGTTTCTATAAAACAAAAACTTGGCAACAGTTAACTCGAGTGACTTGTGGAGAACTGCATGCCTTAACATCATCGGAGCTTTGCTGCTCACTCACTGAAACTAAAAATCTGAAATGCACAGCGCAAGAGAGCAAGCACGCCAACACAGGACATGCTAGTTTTTACATCCTGGTTATAATATTGTTAAATGTCAGACACTAGCTTGGAAGATTCCAGTAGTCACCAATAGATATGTGCAGGTTCCACATCAGTCTGATGGTTCAGAGCTGCATGTAGCTACGCTTCCTATCTGCAGCTTGCAACACGTCCAAACCCACGTCTTCAGTTAACTTCTGAACAAATTCCAGTCCGGCTTAGGGATGCACCATAGCACATAGTCTGCTATCATGAAAACAAACTGTCTTTAAATTCTGGAAATCACACTTTTAACTCTTTGCTGCCTTGAACATAGTCACTCCATTCTCATAGACCTCCTTAAGCATTTTGTCAGCAGTCATGGGAAGGCCCTTCCTTCTTTCCACTACTTCCAAAGGCCGATTTACTAGATATTAAAATTAATATGTCTTCTTCCTATGCACACATTTCCTGTGGAGTACTTTGTGACCTATTTACAAAAATAATAAGCTCCTTTTACTTTTTTTTAAAGCAAAATTCAAATTATTCCAATCTCTTTGTTACAATTACCTCCACGTAAGACGTCAACAAGCATTATCTTGCCTGCTGCTGGTTAAAAGAGACTCCACCGGTACTAAGACTACTATTGCTAGTCTGTCCTTAAGAGGATCTCTCTCTTCAGTACAGACAGTACAGTCTGAACTTCTTGTCATCTATTACACCTCAAGTGGTTTGTTTTTTTCTTCTTCTTTTCTGTGATTTTTTGTGATTTGATGATTTATTCAAATACATTTTGAATCTACTTATTTCCTCTTAAGTGTGTCCTTTTAACCACTGCTATAACTTAACTGTGTTCTACCACATGCTATTTACACAAGCAGATATTTGGGAAGGAATAAGTTCTGAACTTTAGCATCTGACAAACAAAATTATTTGGAACATAATCTGGGGTTTTGCCTAATAGTCTTTAAGCATCCTGGGTTTCTGCTTAACTATGAGCAGAACATCAACACAACAACTTAAAGACTACAGTGCGCGTGTGGAACGATGATGGTTCACTGAACTGAATTCTCAGCTGCTTTTGTGGAGCTACTCAGACTCAGCATGAGATCTGAATAAAGCCACAAGCCCAAGGAGAAAACTCCATAAAACAACAAGTGAACAAGTTACCTTGGGTATGAAGGAGTTTACAAATAAACTACAGGTGCATCAAGCTACACATTTTGAGACTAATGTGTATTTCCTGAAAATCAGGATCAACAGCTTCCCAGTTTGATTTCAGCCATGTGGCCAAAACATTCCTTTAAAGCAGATTCCCAACAGCAGCAGGAGCTCTCAGCTCTCAGCATCATTGCCCGGTCTGCTCCTATCAATCACAAACAGAGTGACCTCATGGCAGTTATGTCACACAGCTCCTTCAGTTAGATAGAGTGCCTTGGAAATGGCATTGGCCCAGTTATAGCCTTGTGCTACATCTCAGGGAGCCCATGAGGTATGAGTGAAGCACGTTCCGTATGAAGAATTTATCACCGGCTGGCCGTCCATCTATCTCCACCCACAGGCACCTGCAATGTAAATTCGTGAAATTATATCTAATGCTCAGACCACAAATAAACTACTGAAAGGAAAGCTCAGTTACATGTATTTGGGCATGTGAGTGATGCAATATTATGGGCCACACACAAAATGGCAGAGAAAAAGAAGCAGGAGTAGGGCTGCAATAGCAGTAATTCCTTGCTAGTCAAGCCTACAGCTGTTAGACATTAGGGGGTGGGAGGGAATTAGGTGGGATGGGTCCATGTGTGGGTTTAAGGCAAAGGAAGAGAAGAGTAAGAATCCTGGGTGGAGGACAGGTCCACCCAGAGTACCCAGATCTAAGTAAAGGAACACAAGAACCACTTCAGGGCAGGGTGGAACTTTTTCAACACGTTTTCTTCTAACTGTTATTCCACCACTGAATTAAAGGCACTAGGTAAACAAGGCACACATGGGGTCACGATTATAAGTAAATATCGGCTGCAAAAATCTCTCAGTATGCAGGAAAAGCTCCATGTGTGCCCAACGAGTACACACGTGGCACTCCTAAAAGCCGTTTCAGTGCTGTTTTCTGTACTTTGGGCATGAAAAGTAAACACAGAGCAGAGTTTTCTGCATACTTTGATCTGAAAACAGGCTGCCAAGTCTCATTTAAGATATAAAGAATACACGCATACGATAATAAAGTGATTTTACAACAAGATATGCATCATTTAATAGGTGTAACACCCACTCTGTAATACTTCATTCAGTGGTCATTTAACCTTGAGGCAGTTCTTTTTTCAAGTTCAAATATATGTAAAACAAAGACAGAATGTCCTCCAGGAGAGGGGGAAATTTGCATTATCAAAGATATACTGTAAAGATTGTATGACAGAAGCTGAAAAATGTAGCAAGTTAACAGATTACTCAGTTGACAAAGGAAAATGAGCGTACCTGTGATAAATCACTACAAGCTGAACATTTCTGAGGGCTTGATGGTCAGACAGAAAAATAGTGAATACAGCACCTTGGGCAGTTAGAATTGTTACGCACATTTTATTTAGCCTTTTTTGACAGTTTACGAGAAAAAAAATGAGTTGATAATGAACATCACTGTTATTTGGAGCCTAAGTTATGACATAATTGATCTATCCATTTTCTTAACCACTTATTTAGTTTAGGGTCATGGGATAGCTGATTTTGAAACAGGTTTAAGATTTCCTATAGATACATTTTACCAGTCAACATTATGGGGATTGTAATGACTTGTTTCAGAATAATAATCTGAAAGCTGCTGCGGTTTATTTATTTAGAATTCTCCTCTGAGTGTCGTTCCCTGTGGTATAAATCAATGCAAGCCACAAGCTGACAAAAGTAGAGAGGGCGCGGGGGGTCATCTAAACAGAAAATGACGCCACTAGACTGAAGGAGAAGCGACTTGTCAACATTCCCCAAGGTTCTCTCAAACACCACCAAGGCTTGTTCACAAAGAGGACTGAGTTGTAACCTTTCTGTGCTCTTTCTGTCTTCTGTGACTCTTACAGCAAATAGAAACACACATGTACTGAAGCCTCCATTTCCTCTCATGATCTTCCCAGTGGACCAAAACAGTGGCCCACAGAGTAAATATAGCACATGTCAATTTGCACCAAAGACAGAAAAAGCATCCTAAAGCTCAGCGAGCCATGACCTCCCTCCAATTAGTAGATGGAGATGAGAAGAAAGGGGGAGAGCAAAGAAGAACAGGTTAACGCAAAGGATGCTTCAAGCTGATGCTCTAATTCAACCGGTCTGAAATTGATTTATCTTTCAGTCTTGGGGCCCCATGTGGCTGCCATATTGGGCCCACCTACACAAAAATTTATACCTGCACTCTTCTAATTGAGTCCATACTTTGTAGAGAGAGTCTCCACTGAGTCATGAACATTGTTGCAGTCATGTGCCAACAGTTACCATTACCCGTGATAAAGCATCGTCAAGCGTGTTCCGCATGTGCAGCACCCATGTCCTGTGACGTAATAGCGACTGAAGCTGTACTTTCTTTCTTCCTGGTTGAACACTCACGCTGAACAAATTAGTCAGTTATATTTGCTTTATACATTATGTTTCAGTAACTTGTGCCAATCTGCCCTACTCCACCCTACTCTCTACCTTCCACACCAGCTCTGAAGCTCAGATTTTCCCTGCTGAGCTGCTGACACCCAGTAGCTCCAGAGACATCAACCTTCAGTGATTTTTTTTCTCACAAATTTTCTCCTAGTGTTCTCCAAATTAATTTATTTTCCTATATATACCAGGACACAGTGGTAGTAGCTCCCAATAACACTAAAAACTATAACCAAATATTTAATCTCTTCACCCAATAGTGTGAGCCCTATTTTCGGCAAAATACACATTAACATGAGTTTTATTGACAACATCTGCTATGCAAACAGTTCAAAACCAGCATTTGCTATCCAGATGATGTCTTTTTCAGGGACGGCCTTGCTTATTTCAGGCAGACATTGCCAAACCACATTCTGCATATATTACAACTGCAAGGCTTTGTCGCAAAGGAGGACATGTGCTAATCTGCCCTGCCTGCAGTCCAGACCTGGACTATTTGCTCTGCAGTGTTATGGGACGAAAAAAAAGAGAGACAAATATCAAACATTCCACTTTCAAAACTATTAGCAACTGGGCTCCCAGTTCCAAAAAATTACACAGTGTTGTTAAAAGAAGAAATTATCCCTTTTATTAAATCAACAGCCAAACAGTCAACTGTTGCACCCCTATCTTTATGTTGAATGTTTACAAGTGACTCTGAAATAGCCTACTTGACTTTAAAATAAGAAATGTGTGGTTTTATGATGGCATTTTGTATGTCAGTAAATCATTGTCTAATAGACAGTTAATTATATTCTTCCTATTTATTGAATGACAGTATGGATTGTTGCAAGGAAAGGACTGTACTACTTCTGTTCTCCGCTCCCTTCCCGAAGAAAACCCAATTAGTGGGCATCTGAGACAGTCAGAACACAGGCCTGGCTCTATGAGAAATAGCTTCTGGGGAAGCACCAGACTAGTGGGAGGAGAACAAAAATGACCGGTTCCTGACTCCAGCAAGGTCATACAAAGGCATGAAGGAGAGTCTGGATAATGGCAACAAATAACTTACAAAGAAAGAAACTAGCTTATCCAGAAGAAAGAAGCTCCACATAGAGAATGACTTGATTAGTTCCAATTTCAGGCATGTCATATAGACTTGAAAAAGAATCACTTTGTTGTCAGCAACTTTAAGGAGCCTGTAATTATAGGATCAAATATATTGAAGGGGGTTTGACTGTTTTTGACAGAAGAAAGAAGTTCATGTTCAGTATAAAGCCACTTCAGTATGACAGAGACACTTCTGACTACACAATACTTTGGCAATGACTTCTGTGGTGTCAAGTGCAGATTCATGTTTCCAACTTTAGCTGCAGCCACACCCTCAGTGTGGTAACTGCTCATCAGACTAGACTGACACTTTTTTAATGTGACGAGACAACGTGTGGGGGTGAGACTGTGGAGAGACAAGATTTTTTTACAGTGGAAACCCTGATATTCCACACCCCAAAACCTAATTAAACAGCATGGCAGCACAGTGAGGGCCACACCTGCATGTGGGGTTCATGTGAACCACAATCCACCCGCCTCAGCTGTTCATCAGGCAGGCAAAAGGAGAATGCATTGCAGAGAATGACTGTGTGCCTGGATTTAGCCCTAACCAGCCATGTATTATTAGAAAAAAGTGCTAAATAGATGTTTAAGGGAAGCAGTTGTCATAGCCTAGCATGATGAAGACTTTTGATAATGTTCTGCTTAAATTGAAATTGTTAAAATTACAACCAACCTAAATGAACTTTAAATAACTTGGTTAAATTCATTAATTAGAAAAGTTAAATTAAAAAAATCCTAATTCACCAGAATTATATGACCCAGACCACTGGAAAGAATAATTGCACATTGGCTTATTTTGGATACTTGTGTCTGGCTACTTGAAGTACTCTATGCACACTACACACTTACAGAGTGTGTATTTTCATTCATCTTTAATCTAAGATGGGAAATTCCTAATGAAAATGATGCTACTGGCTAGCTAGCCAGATCTGCCATTGCCATTGCCATTGCCTGGCTAGTGGTCTCTCCCTTTCTGTTACAAAGACATGTGTTCTGCAGTCAACTTTTTGACTGCACATCATCCAGGTACTTTTGCCTTTCCTATAGGAGTACCTGTTAGTATGAACACACTTAAGGTTAACTATGAAAGTGAGGTGGAAGCCAGGCCAGTTATAAAAACTAGTTAATATTGCTGGCCTGTTTTCAGCTGAAGAGTCACCTTGGTTTATACTGTATTGTTATAATGTACGGAATATTTAAGCATCACCATAATGTCTTGCGCGGCGTTGTTTTTTCACATAATTACACAGCGATTTGTTTGGCCACAGAAATGCTTTTGGTCCTGATTACATCTTGCTTGTCAGTGGTCTTTTTTTCTCACTCATACATTAACACTGAGATCACAGGTGATGTCTGCTACTGTGGGCATGGAGGATAGGGCAGTTATATGAATCACACTTGTATAGACCACACTGTTCACCCATAACCTCACAGGGTACATTTGTCCATGTCATTACCACAAGTCTCACTGTAAACTTCAATGTTTTGCAAAGTCTCAGCTTCCATCATTCCCACACAAACCGGGTCAGCCTATTCTAAACAGCTGCAGCCGCTATGGTGTTCAGCTCCAACGTGACTCAAACACAAAAACACAAAATAGTTTCCATCTGAGAAAACCGCACTGTATCCCAAAAGGACCATTCATACTTATTTCGATAGCATCAACTGGCAAGTGCAAATTTCCACCAAAAGCATGCTAACAGTCATTCACTGGATTAGTGATTCCCAATTTATAACAAAAGTAAGAAGAAGGCTGATTCGGTACAAAGTTATATATGCTTTGCATGACTGAAAGCTGCACTACTCCATAATCTGATATTATCATGCTGAAGGAAATGGTGGAGCATTTAGCAGCTAAAGCTATCACGGTGGTAGAGACCAAAAACAGAGCAAAATAAAATAATGATTTATAAACCTACAGCATGAAGCACATATGCTGACAACTTTCAATTATGTATTAATTGTTAATAACAAAATTCAGTTTAAAAAGATTTATATTTTTTCAGGATTTCTACATTTCTAATCTTAAATATTTTTACTATGTTTTGTCAGTAGCTGTCCTTGAGTGCTCTTTGTTTATCTGAAACTTTGAACTTGATTGCTTTTGGCGTCTTCAGGTGAACTCCTGTGTTTATGAGATTTAAATAAGTCACATGCCTAACGAGTTTCCAGCTGCACCTTGCTCAACATGGCAACAGCATCGCCGACTGGAAAAGTCTATCAGGGCTTAAAAAAAACAAAAAACAGATGATTTGACACAGATGTCCTTCATTCTCTTTCAAGTTTTGGATTCTGAATGCTCCACAGCTAATTCATACAATCTGAAGTTTTCCAAAGTTTAAAGGCTCAAAGTTCCTTGACAGAAGCATTTCACCATTCACAGAATTTGAGTTTAGGCTGAACTCTTTGCCAAACTTACCCATTCTCTTTGTCAGCAACTGAAAGCTTAAGCGTGTCCAGTCGGGTTCATAGTTACAGCTTATAGTATTTCTCTGCAAACTCTCCGTGTGCGTCTTCACTTTCATTCACGCTGTCTAGTCTCTGTCTCCCTTCTTGGAGCTCAGCTGGACCAACCACCTCTGAAGCCTCCTAGAGTAAGACTGCTCAGAGTCTAAACGTGACTGGCCTTAAAGCTTTTTCTTGAGGAGAACAAACCCACATCCCACTGTCAGTCAAGCAGCTGAGCATAGTTTCAGCTGGGCTGCCATCCAAACAGACATGAAACTATTCTATTTTGGTCTGCCATATGAGCAGCGGTGCTGTTCAGAGAGAGGAGGTGGGGATGCAGGAGGGGGATTCTGTGGTGGAGCATGTAATTGCACAGTGACCAGTTATGGTGGGATGTAATTGCAGACCTCATCAGATAGGGAGAAACTGCCAACAAGACAAGGTAAAGGACTTTAAAATAAGGCTTTGGAAAAAAGAAACACAACAGACCACATAAATAAATGAGGAACTGGGTTCCAGATGTGGCAGCACAGGGAGGGAGGGGAAGAAAAGTACAAGGGGGAGAAAGAAAGTACGCCAGTTGAAGGAACTGCCATCGCAGCAGAAAGAAATCCCATTTCTGACACAGTGAAAGGGTGTTTACCTTCCCAGGAACAGTCACACAAGATGGAATGGGGGATTGGGGAAGGTGAAAGGATGTTGGACCCAGCCTTATGTTGTTTCTGGACCTTTACCATGAGCACTCCTGGGTGTCTGGTTTCACGTCAGCCTTGGCAATGACTACCTTATGGAAAAATTGGGGGCTTTAAAAATGAGGAAGGAAAATGAAAATATAAACGGCAGTCGGCTGGTTCCCATTACAAGCAAGACTCAGCTGGTCTGGGTTGCTGCAGCTACTTTTGCTACGTATTCTTGAGTGAATAGTTATCATGTGACTTTATGAAGCAGGCGGATCAACACGTGCACTCCCATTCACACATAAGGGCCTGTTCTACTGTAGGGTGTTAATAAATATTTGCCTTGGTTGAAATCTGAGCATAAACACCTAATTTCCTCGCAAATTTTACCTCATTTCCTGACGTAAGCAACAGGAGAGTCCAAAGCAGACTGAGAGTCACATTGCAATGTGGGAAGGTAATCCTCAGCCAGACACAATTAAGGAATAGGAAAAGTTTGGGGTAAAAAAAAATTGAATGAATAAGGTTTGAATGATGATTTCGTGTAGACTTCACACCATCATCATACAAGAAGATATGGCAGGCAATTGTTTGTTTTCAGAGACAGGTACAGTCAGAGTCACAAAGTAATGCATCACAGTAATGATATTAAATTTCTCTGTAATGTTGTAATATTCTACTAGATTACATTACAGTTAGAAATCAGTTATGTAAAAGAGACAAATGGCAGACATAACACTCAAACACAGTTAGCAGCAAAAGAAACCTTGACCCAGGGTGAAGCTTAAGCTGAGTATATGCCCACCTCAACCATGCAGCCAACGCTGGACTTTCAAAGTAGAAATGTAAATGCTTGTGCAGCAAGTTAAGAGGCATTATTAGTAAACCCTTTGCTGCTGCCAATCACAGTTACTTTGTCAGACAATGAGAACAAAACAGACTGCAAATAAAAGATGGACAGGCCACCTTGTTAAAAAATATGAACCATCTATTGTGTGTTTCTGATAACTCTTATTTTTTCTTTCAATGATTATTAGCTTGTAAATATAGCCAAACTCACAACACAGCTTTTATCTTTAACTTCAGTGTAGCGTGCTTTTATCATATAAAGTTGGAGGATATTGTCATCCTACCATCCGTCTGTCCACCCTTCTGTCCGTGAGGTTTTACCTTTCCGGTCTATATACTCCAAAACTCCAAGGAGTTGAGCCATGAAATTTGGCATGTGTTCTTTACACTTCAAAGATATGCAAAACAATACTCATATTCCTGGATGTTTGGTACCATGTAGACATTTTGGCTGTATTATATCTGAAGTGGAGAGTAAACATCCATCCATCCATCCATTATCTTCCACTTATCCTTTTCATTAATGGTGGGAGTATATCTCCATCAGTGATGGGTCTTCTTGATAAAATTTGTCCCTCCTACATTCCACCAAATGAAGATTCAAATATTTCTAAATGATTACTGTTGATACAATGATGCTACTGCTAAATAAGTGCAATGCCTTCACACACATATGAACTTGAGTGGCATCCCACTCTTATTCCAAAGGGTTTAATATGATGTCAGCCCACCCTTTGCAGGTATAATAGCTTCAGCTCTTCTGGGAAGGCTTTACACAAGGTTTAGGAGTGTTAATGGGGATTTTTGATGATTCTTCCAGAAGCACATTTGTGAGGTCAGACACTGATGTTGGACGAGAAGGCCTGGCTCACAGTCTCCGCTCTAATTCATACCAAAGGTTTTCTGCTGGATTGCGGTCAGGACTCTGTGCAGGCCAGTCAAGTTCCCACAAAGTTGGGAGCATAAAATTGTCCAAAATGTCTTGGTACGCTGAAGCATTAAGAGTTCCTTTCACTGGAACTAAGGGGCCGAGCTCAACTTCTGAAAAACAACCCCACACCATAATCCCCCCCTCCACCAAACTTTAAATTTGACACTATGCAGTTAGACAAGTAGCATTCTCACGGCAACCGCCAAACCCAGACTCATCCATCGGATTGCCAGATGGAGAAGTGTGATTCATCACGCCAGAGAACACATCTACACTGCACTAGAGTCCAGTGCCAGTGTGCTTTACACCACTGGATCCAATGCTTTGCATTGCACTTGGTGATGTAAGGCTTGGTTGCAGCTGCTTGGCCATGGAAACCCATTCCATGAAGCTCTCTACACACTGTTCTTGAGCTAATCTGAAGGCCACATGAAGTTTGGAAGTCTGTGGTGATTGACTCTGCAGAAAGTTGAAGAGCTCTGCACACTATGCACATCTGCATCTATTGACCCCGCTCTGTGATTTTACGTGGCCTACCACTTTGTGGCTGAGTTGCTGTCATTCCCAATCGCTTCCACGTTGTCATAACACCACTAATAGCTGACTGTGGAATATTTAGTAGTGAGGAAATTTAGCAATGGACTTGTTGCACAGGTGGCATCCTATCACAGCACTATACTGGAATCACTGAGCAATACAGTGTATCTCTGGAAGAAATAGTTTAGACATGTTACCAAATACTACAGGTAAACAGTTGAAAATGTCTTACTGTAGGAAAAGGTGAAGACGGTGGATATAGATGAAACCAAGTGTTCTGCAAGGCAGGTACATTTTTCTGGTTGCTTGTATATGTTAACAAAGCCTCATTAAATATTGTTAAAATGCTAAATAAATAAATAAAAATACATTGAAATATAATTTCCCTAGATTTCAAACTATTCCTATAAATCATTAAAGGAAAGCATCTTCCAAAACCCCAGGTTTTGAAATTGGTTTGCGGTTTAGATTTCTGGGAACTGCATGAGCGGCACATCTTCTCTTTAGAGAAGAGGGCCAAATGATTGGTTTTCTTATATGAACTGTCTAATTTCCAACTGCAAGGCTCCCATTAAAAGCAGCTGTATACCATTATGACTGTTATTCTCATTGGCACAGTGGGATTGTTAGATTATTGTCGAGAAAGAAGCCCAAAACCAAACCAACCCCACAAATCAAGCCTCAACCTACCGCCCCCCTCAATTATCAGAATATAGGGTTTATTTTTTCTCCTCATATGTCATGCAGGAAAAGTTTCCATGTGGATTACAGCATGGGTTCAACTTCAGCAATGATCTTCAGGCAGATAAGCAGACAGATAGTGAGTGCAAGAGAGAATAGATGGAAAGACTATAAAAACAACTGACAGATGAGGGTTTGAAGGCTTGAGAAGGAATAAAGCTCAAATCTCCTTTTCTGTTTATACTCCCATAGCATAAGTTCACATATTAGTCAGACATATCCTGTCATCAGGGGAATAATAAGTCATCCAGTTGAACAGCTAGAATCAAAACCAATCATCTACAACGCTGATCTAGCGTGTCTGATGGTGATGGTGATGTAATTCATATCAACTAAATGCGATATTTGAAAGTGCATTTGTTTTCGTGGCACTAACAGCTCTTGCGTGCATGATGCACACAAATATCTTGTACTTGCTCTGGTGCACACTTGGCATTCATCCGTGCAGCCAAATACGATCAACTATATCCTGTTTTTCACTTTCACCCTTATTGAACGGCCTCATTATCCCCTCAGTTTCCCAACTCGCATCCCATATTTGCCATCCAAAAAATGAAGGGCCTTAATTTATCCTTCCTTCAAGTATTTGGTTTTAGTTCTCTGTGATTTTGCATGGAAACCCTGCACATCAGATGAATTGAAACCACTGGCAGCGCACACAGAGCGTGCCATTGTTGAGAAAATACAACATAAAATGGTAATTATGTATTTGTATGATATTTATCTTCTCGAGTTGTTGTGACTAATGTGATTAAATGTTTGACTTCCTGTTACATAGTTTTCCAAATGCAAGAGTCACTTTTTATTATTTTATTATTATTTTATTAATGATGTTTACTTTTCTTTGAGCCTTTCATTTATTTCTTTATTGATTTTCACTTTAGAGTTTTTCAAATGAGCACTGAAGAATTAAATGAAGTTCAATTCCTCGCTTTACTCTTGGACTATAACGTTTTGTTCAGAAAGAAGATGTTTCTCGTCATCATACACCTACATGAGTGTTCAGTAGGTCTTTATGTTTCTCCCTGTCCACACATTAGCAAACACCAAAAAAAACATACTGTTTTTAATCACAAAACCCTCTAATTGTGCATTTTACTTTTTGCCCGTTTTTGGGTTCAGATATAATTTCGTCATTTGGCTGATCATTAGTGATTAACCACTTCATGCCAAGGAATGTGGAGGGAAAAAAGATAACGTAGCTGGAAGCGAATGTTTCCATCACTTGAGGCAGATCTGTGGAGTCTGCGGAGACCCAGTGAAACTTTGGTCAGGGTAATTAGATTGCCATCTATTGGAGTTCTGCTGCAAAAACAAGTGAGCCCCAAAATGTTCAGTCACCAGTCAGTTCAGCCATCAACAACTGACGATTAAAAATAAACCCTTGTGTGTCAAGGTACAACCTAAATATTATTTACAGCCAAGTCTCTCATGTAAGCTTTAACATATGTACTGATTTTGATTGAAATGAGTGGTGAACATTTACCTTCACTGGAGCTAAAGAACAAGTCTGACTGCAGGTTTGGCTGCCTTTTATTAAGCAATTCCCCATGCACTTTTTTTTTTCTTGTATCAACATGTATTGTAACATATCCATGCCACTGTGGTGTCATCAGAAATATTTCCAATGAAAACTGCGCAACAGTAGTTTGTATGATTGTGGATTCCTTTTTTTTAACATTTTGCCAAATTATAAATGTGTGCTACACGTTTTCACGATGTGATTGTGCATTTGTCAATGGGAAATAGTGTCAGATTTCTACTCTGCGACTTCCAAAGAGCTCTCTTCCTGTGAGATTCCATCATTTATAATTTATGGACAATACTTATCAGTATTAATAGTACAAATATAAACTTGTTATATAATCAACCTCACAGTCATTCAGTGTCTTGCTACACTTGCTTAAAAACCTTTGAAGAACAACACAAGTACCCCAAACCCGAGTGTATCTAAAATACATTTTAATCTTGCTGAAATTTGTTTTCACAATATTGTTTACAATATTAATCGGTCTTCATTTTCTGCATCCTTCTCTCGGGTCTTCTTTATTGTCTCGAAACAGAAACTGTACAATCATGTTCATGTAAATTGTTCTACATCAAGGCACAAGACAACAGCCGTTGTGGGGGGGCCTTGGGTATGCTGATCTTTAATGGCGTCCCTCTGGCACACAGGAAAATAGGGTACCCTCAGGAGGACAGGGAATTGTAAGCAATGTAGAAGTATGTATCTCAAATTGGGAGGTGGAGGGAGGGTTGGCATGGGAGAAATGTGCTCTAACGAGGTGAAGAGTGGAAAAAGAATAAAGTGATACCACTGCTGCTTTCATTTTATTTTCCAATGATACGGAAATATAAAAAAGAGGAATGATTAGGATGTTTTTTTCTTTCTTCAGGAGATCATTTGTTCATGTACATAAAGTGCCTTTTTTTTTCTTTCTTTTTTCTTATTTGCCAAAAGCAAAAGGTTTCACTAACAGGATGAAAATTAGGAGATGTCCTGTGGTGTCTTTTTTTTTCTTTTCCTGGAGGAATGTGAAAGAGTGGATAAAGGGCCAGTTCAGTGTTAATTTTCTGGTCAATTTTTGTTTTTCTTGATTTTTGTTCTCAGGTTATTTCTGATGTTTTCTCGTCAGGTTTCAACTTCTGAAAGACAGAAAGAGACATAAGGGGATGTAAATTTCATCAAAAGGACAAATCTGACTGATTTTCATCCACATAGAAATTGAAGAATCCAAAATTATGCAGTATAATGTAATGTAATATAAAAATAATGTCATAAGTCTGAAACTGTCATTTTAATTGTTTTTGTTCAGAAGCTGAAAAATCTATGAAAAAACTAAGAGACAATATTTACCATTTCCCTGATGATCTGGGAATGCTCACATCTGGATGCTTCTCCTCCGCCTGCCGAAAGCCTTGGCGCCGACATTGGTGGGGACGAAGTTGCTGTTGCCCATTCCCCCGACCGGCTGAGGAAATCTGCCAGGCGGTGAGTCACGCAGGTTGCCGTGTTGCAGGCTCGCTTCTGTGCTGTAACGCTGCTTCAGGAGAGCAAAATGGGTTTAACGACAAGATCCGGGGGCACAACCATCCGTACAACAATGGAAGACAGATCTACACACATGCACAGTAACTCCGCACACAGTTTTATTAACACCAGTGTCAAAGCACAGATCAAGTTAGGTTACAGGTTAAAAATATGCATCAAGCATGCAGCATTTAATCACGTATTTCTGAATTTTGAGTGTCTTACCTTTGCACTCGGTGACAGCTTCATTTTAAAGGCTCTAAGACTCTATGTCCATATTTTTAAATGACCACTGAGTGTAAACATGGGTGGTTACATGACTGTTTTAGTGTCCCTAAGAATGAAAATGAACTAAGCCTTCCTGGTAGAAAAATACGTTTATTGAACAACAAACATGGTGTTGCATGAGTGGATCATTTATTAATGGTTAGATTAAGTGATCACTCCCATCTCTTTCATTTCAGGGGCTTTGAAATGCCATCAAATTACTCCACGTACAGTACACAGAAATGGATGTATGATTTGGCTCCTGAATTACACTTGTGAAAATTGTCTGAGATAACAGGGACAAATCATTCTCTGCCAAAAAAGATTGGGGGGGGACTGAAAAATTGCAGTTCAAAGTCATATTCTTCATGTCAATCAAGCAGGTAATATCAGCATGCACTTTCCATTCCAGAAGGAAACTGGGATGAGGAGAGGAAGATGACAGAAGAGAAGGAAAGGGGAAAGAATGACAAAGGAAAAAGAGATTGGGATAAAGTAAAAGCAGGGTTATGAGTGGATAAGGAGGGGTTAGATGCTTTCAAACGTCTCGCCGTAGCTTGCATAGCTGTCACTCTCAGGCGCACTGCGCTTCTTGCCGGGCGTTCCTGCTCCCACGTTCGTGCGAGGGAATGTCTGCAACTTGTGCAGCTCCTGCGACAGTTTGCCCAACACACAGGTGCTGAGGTTGGAGCAGCGCTTGGTTAGGGGCCTGTCCATGCTGTCAGGGAGGGGACACACAAAACACATGCATAGAACCGGCTCATAGATATGGGAAAACATGCAGGTAACACACTGTTTTTCTCTTTTTCCTTTCCTTTCCATTCACGCATCATTCCACTCACATGCATTTCTTTCTCATGCCGTTGCAGGTATAAAAAAGTAAAAATAAAAATATCTCAGTTCCTTACAGCATCATGCCACTCCCACTGCCCTTCCCAACATTCAAAAACTTGTCATCCATCCCTTCATGCATCAGAACCTCCACCCCCACCCCAGTCAGCCTTTTACACCCACAGAACAAACAGAAACCAGTCGCTTCCTACTGTCATGCAGTTCCACTTAATTGACATCATGCACACTTATTTGTTCTGTTAAGCATACAATGTTCACATGCCTGGCAGGCTGGCTCAAAATAGTATTTTATCCACGCAAAGTCCAAATCAAACTCATCCATGCGGGAGCAGGTTTATGACAGAGAATCGGTTTTTGGTTTTTTTGTAATTGTGTGCTAAAAATAATATGTTTTTCTTCGATCTGCTGAGAAGTACATACCTCCCGGCCTGACTGAACCCAGGTGGGGAACTAAAAAGATGCATTTCCAGTGGTGTTAAAGTAACAAACAGGATTTGGTTCCTAAAAACATATGCAAGGTATGCCTAAGAATTATCTTTTAATTTTACCTTTGTATTTAGTCCAAAACCAGTTACTTTCCCCTTTTTCATTAGTCAAATCCTTGGCTGGTGGTTTCTGTGCAGGGTGGAAATGTTAAACAAATTTTCAAAGGTTAAAATAAAGAAGACTCATCTGTACCTGTTTCCTTCAGTTGCCTGCTGCTCCAGTTCCTCCGCCGTCATCTGCACAAACTCCTTCACAATGGCGTTGAGTAACCGTCGCGCTTCGTAGTCCGTGAGCGTGGCTCGGTCTGACATGGACTCTAAACCCGGTCTGTGGTTAGAAGGGGGAAGGTTTGGGGGTCAGAGTGGATGAGGGGATGGGACAGCAATGAGATCAGCATTAATGTAAATCCTTCGCTAAAGATATCACCTGCAGTGAAAAAGGAGGGGTAGTGGGTTGAGTGGGGATGTTAGGATGGGGTAAGAGACTGGTGGAGGGGCAGGATGGATGAAGTGCATGTGTGTGTGGGTGGGTGGGGGATGGGGTGGGGGGTGGGGGCAGAGACGTCACCACCTCCGATAGGAATGACGTCTGAGTTGGAGGGCCCCTGGCCAACCCAGGGGCAAACAATCTGCAGAAAGTGTCCCTTGTGAGAAAGAAGCTGATGTGTAACCAGCTTTTTAGATTTATTACAAAATCAATAGCTTCATGGGAAAGGGGGGGCAGGAGGGGGAACTTGAGTGGGGCCTCGAATTACTATATATCTACATATATCATTTATCTTTTCATAAATTGAATTACATTTGTTTTGTTTCCATTAGTCTTATTTTAAGCACAACTTTATCCATTTTCATTGGAAGTATATAGACATATATATATAAAACAAAATAAGGCATCATGAATTAAGAATAATCAGAACAATGGTGGTTTTCTTGTCTGCATTACACACATATTCATTTAGACTTTTTGTCCTGGTGTTACTGCACATGTCTGTGCTTCTGTTTGCAATTCTTGCAACTCTCAGATCTTCCTCAATTTCTCCTCTTTATTGAAAAACGTTTTAATGACAAAATAAAAGAGAAGTTAAAAAAAAAATTCAAACCTATAGACTCCATGTTTTAAGATAGTGTTTTTACATCAAACCTTCCACCCTTTCCACTGGTTGCTTGCGATACTTCTGCTGAGTTTGAAGTGTAAAAGGCAATTTCTGAGTGTCTCACCTGGCAGGCGCGGCTTGTGAGCAGTACATCTGGCAAATGACCAGGGCGTAGGCAACGAGGAAAGCAGAGATCTTCAACATAACCATGGTCCCCTACACAGCAAGAAAAAACTTCACATCAGCTCCTTGCACCCAAAACATACTTCCGTTCACACTCGTGTACCACTAATACAAGGTCTCAAAGCTACTAAAAAAGCTACAAACAGACATACAACTAGTAAATTCCCTTGATGGTGTTTAGTCTTCTTGTGCTGTTAGGAAGAATGTGCAAAAGGGAAACTATCATCACCAGTGAGGTGAGCTTAGTTGTCCCTGCATTTCAGCTCTTGTCCCCTGCTGAACAATGCCCCCTCACTCTTCTTCTGCAAAACGGACTGTTCCTCCAAAAATATCCAGCTGAGAGCATAGAGCATGTCGCTGATCCCGGGGTGTGCCAGCATGGAGTGTGTGCATGTATGTGTGTGTGTGTGTGTGTGTGTGTGTGTGTGTGTGTGTGTGTGTAATGGCAGGCAGGGGTCCTACATTGTGCAATGTATGTATCACTTGCTAATGCTGAAAGAGGAGGGGTGAAGAGAGAATGGGGGGGGCTCCAAGCTTGCCAGCTCCCTAAGGGACCAGTGCATTAGTGTAATGAGCTGCCAGCGCTCTCTCTCTCTCTCTCTCTCTCTCTCTCTCTCTCTCTCTCTCTCTCTCACACACACACACACACACACACACACACTGTCTCAGACACAACCTGCGACTTCACCTGCCCATTTTCCTCTGTCACTTGCTGTTCTTTAAGCATCTTCTCATTTTTGAGTGCCTTTCTTCTCATTCAGCCATTCCTTCTGTTTAAGTAGCACACTGGACTTTCACAAAAATGAGCAGTGCTGACATTGGTGACCCAGTGGCCACACTCCCATCCCAATGCCAGCACTATCGCGTCACCGCAGTCTAACACAGTAACTCTGTCTCCACATTGCTTCTGATCAAGACACACATGTAGCCAGCTTGTCAGATACAATTTTAGTCAAGTTGTAAAACTTCTAATATGACATTAAAAGTTAACACTTACCTTCAGCGATAATCACCCAGCAAATTAAAAAATAAATATATATCTCTATGAATCTCTATGCAAAACACAATAAGTTGACTTTCTCTCAACTTGCCGAACTACTCTTGATTCTGTTGCATGCAGTGCCAACGCACCAGCCTATATATCCCACCACTTGGATTTGTGCATTGACTGTGTAGGTGTTTAATTATCTGATGTCAGCCAATCACATTGCTCTGATGCTACAGCAAGCCAATGGGACTCCTCCTCTCAGTCCTGGCTCACTAATAAGGGATAAGGCTTTGCGTTTACGTCATTCCTCAGTCACTAAGTGCTCCATTCACAAAATCCACCAGTCATTTGGACCATTTGCTATCCCCAATTTGCATTGATGTCATTAATTAAATAGGAGGCAAAGCAAACTGGTGTCCGTGGAGAAGCCTCACCAGCAATAAATATTTTAAGAACTTTCAAAAAAAATGTTACAATTCATGCTATATCCCAAATGCCAAATCAATAAGCCCCCCCACATTCCCCCAACACCATCCAACCATGTAAGCACTTGCAGGCGGGGCCATCTACTGGGGATGGATGTATACTACACAGTGACGCACTCTTAGGTTCTTCATTCATAATGCTGCTCGGATAGCACCAACTCCAGCACTACACCCACTGTGCTTCAGTTCAGTGTAGGCTATCTACAATCAGCTTATGTAATCTAATCATCTTCTTATTGATTTGATTTTGGGGCCACATCATCTGCTTCACCAGAACTTATAAAGTCATGACACTTTGCATATCAAAGTTTCTGTTTCAATCTACAAAGCAATGTGCAATTGTTATCTTATTCAGTTTAATCTGTTATCAGCATGATTAACTTAAAAGATGGTTTAACCTCATAAAAGCTTCTGCACGTACTCTGTTTGCAGTACAACTCAAGCTAAGTATGACAACTTCCCTTCCCACAACAGTGAAACATCAAAGTGTATTGAGTTAATAAAAGTGATACCACAGTCACTTAATGATCGCCTCTGCCTGGGCCTCCTCCCACACACTGAGCAAACGAGTTGTCCTCGGCAAAGACCAAATCGATGACAGCCTACGACAAGAGCCGTTTCTCAAAAGCAATTACACAACTGTTTGCCGTGGACCATCATCTCAATTCCCTTCCTTTTCATTAGTGCACAGGCAGTGTGTTTTTATATGTGTGTTTGCTGCACATGTGTGTGTGCACATACCAGAACCTTTTCTGTTCACACATGAGCATTTGTACATTTTAAATGTAAGTATATCCGTCTGTGTGCACTCAAAGGCACTGCATAGTGGACAAAATGAATGGGCGTCAGGTAGGTGTGTACATGTAAGACTATCAGTCAGACTGAAAGAAGGGGAGGGTTTGCCTCTCCATGTCTGCGTCATAGAGGAACCCCATTAGACAGGATGAGCCTTTTAGTGCTATTGAGCCACAAGACTCAGTCATGTCAGACACTAAATCACAGCTGAATAGACAGCTGCCTGGTCTCAGGCCACATCCGTGCACCTGCATTGCTACCTGCATAATTTATCTAGTGCTGGAAAGATGAAAGAATACTGGGAGTCAGCAGACACTTTTTAAGCTCTTTTATCAACTTCAGTTATTTTACCTTCCATTGATTATTTCTGATATACACTGGGTCATGGAAAAGTTTAAATCAGTTGCTAATGGGGGTCAATAAAAACAAAACCTTTAACTATACTTTAGTAAGATTACTTCTGATCCCCAACCCCCCAAATCCCTTGCTGTACACATATTTCAGCTGCTGCATTTAAAGGGAGCCACTTAAAACTGAGCATTATAGCATTCGTGGAGCTAGAATTTGTTGCAGGACCACTGGACGAGGTAATAAACGGACGGCCAAGTACATTTTCAACTCCATGCTTGTGTATAGGTTGTTTGCCAGTGTTATACTTTCTGCATTCGTAAGCATGCGAGACTCTACCTGGGTCAGAATGATATGAATGTCATCTCCAGAGGGCAACAACAAGACATCCATATACCCACATACCCCTCCAGTTAGTTACAATCTAACCATCTCCAAGTGGTCTCAGAGCAGACTAGAAAAATAGCGCAGTAACAACAACTGATGGTCTGAGGTGCCTACAGCTGTCCACGTCCTGGTCTAGAAGAGAGTATAATCACAGCCTTACTTTAGTTATCTGATGCTTTTGGATAACTGAGGAGCTTTGGTATAAAGAGATCAAGAAAGTTTGAGTGTGCATAGAGAAAGTACACACAAAGAGAGAAAACAAATGTTTAGTAAAAAGATTTGTTCATGAAGATGATTATCCACTGCATTTGTGCATCTCTCTGCCCTTAATAAATTGACTACACAAACAGAGCATGGAGCAGCTGTATCATGGTTAAAAATAAAGGCCTCTATAGGTGCCCTTTATCAGTTTTCACCTGACATCATATGTTTTATATACACACTCACTGTCCACTTTGTTAGGTACACCAGTTTAACTATTCATTAATTCAGTTCAGTTCAATTCAATTGTGTTCATATCGCAACAAATCACAACAGTTGCCTCAAGGCGCTTTATATCATAGGATAAAAACCCTACAATGTCAGACATTAATCAAATAAAGCAAATATCGAATCGGCCAACCACGTGGCAGCAACTGAAGGTATTTAGTCATGTAGGCATGGTCAAGATGACCTGCTGAAATTCAAACTGAGCATCAGAATGGGGAAGACGGCATGGTTGTTGTACACAACAGGCTGGTCTGAATATTTTGCAAAACTGCTGATCTACTGGAATTTGCCCACACAACCATCTCGAGGGTTTACAGAAAATTTACACAAAACACTGAGGCACGATACGTCAGACCTTGAAGTACATGGAGTGCCAGGTGCCACTCCTGTTAGCTAAGAACAGGAAACTGAGGCTACAGTTTGCACAGGTCCACCAAATTGGAAAAATGTTGCCTGATTTGATATAAAAAACATGAAAGCATGGGTCCATCCTGCCTTGTCTCAACAGTGCAGGGTGGTGGTGGTAGTTTAATGGTGTGGGGGATATTTTCATGGCACACTTTAGGTCCCTTAGTACTGATAATTTCCTAAATGCCATAGTTTACCTGAGTATTATTCTTGATCATTTTCCTATGATAACATGCCAGAGATCAAATCATCTCAAACTAGTTTCTTGAACATGACAATGAGTTCATTGTATTCAAATGGCCTCCACACTTGACTGATCTCAATACATGTATGTTTGTGGGCCACATCCATGAATCCCTGCATGGACTCTGCATGCTTACGTACATGTGCTCATTTTTTCAGCATGGGTTTTCCTTCTGGGTCATCTGTATCACACTTCACCCCAGGGAGCGTTCGGCACAGACCACCCTAACTCCTTTAAAGGTTCCCTTCAGTTCCTGAAAAACTTTGGAGCACTGAGTCAATACAGTAACCTTTGAAGAAAGGCCTTCCTCCACTTAGCTCAACACATTTACCCTAGTATAAGTTCACTGGGCACACAGCTGCCTGCTGCTGCTTTGTTATTGTTAGATGTTGACAAATATGCTATGTGTCATATTCATTTCTTGGTTATATTGGGCCAATCAAGTATGAGGATGTGTAGAAAAGAGTAGACATGCAGAAATAACACTAACACATATGAATGGCTTTATTGATATTACTGAGCACGTAAGACTGCCATATGTAATATGTCAGCGTAAGGTTGAGTTGGTTAAGAGAGTGATGCAGAGGTGTAGGTGTTTGGTGTTCTGCACACTCACATACTGTACATACATACTGTATTAACGCATGTGAGTTGATTTTGACTGGGGGTTGCACTTTACCTGTCAGCAGGTGATGTACAATGCAGCTCCTAGCTGCAGGAAGTAGTCAGTTAAAATAATTATGCTAGTTATTTCAGGTATTCTTAATGCAGAACTGGCAAATATCTGTTTGTTTTACATTTAATAAACTTAAATATAATGTGAAAATAAAAAGCAAGTTCATCAATACTGAAAGGAGACATTGTCACTGCTACAGTAAAAGGTAATTGCTCTTCTTAATTTAAGAGGGTTTTAATCATTTAAGTACTTTGAACATCTAAGTGCTTCCTATCTAACATGGTGACACCTTCCTCTTCCCTCCTTTAGATGCAAGTTTTCTTTTTACATGGTCTATGTACTGCACATTCCTTTCTCAGGACTGTAACGCCATACCTGCCCATTAAAGGCACTCACTGAGTTTTCACTGAGTTGCTAAATATGAAGCACACTGCTATAAACTGCACTTCCTCAAAATGCTCGTCAGTTCCCATAGATCCCATAGACAAAACGCTAAACTTCAGTGTAAAAACATGAGGATCATGAAAACATTTTTTTATCGTTTGATATAAAAGCTTTTCCCTACAGTTTCTGAATGCAACTTGCTCACTGTGGTTGCTAGAGTAGGCTTCAAAACACAAACCAATGGGTGATGATGGATAACTCAGCTGTGGTTTTCCTCCACTCTGAACAAAAGGATTTAAAAGTAAAGCTAAACTATTTTGGGAAAGGACGCTCCAACCGGATTGGGCCATTAAGATATGGTATCAGTGTCCTCCAATGTATTCTTCATTTAATCTCACAGGATATACAAAGCCTAACTAGTCACTAATTTTCTCTCTGTTGCTGAATATAAACGTGCCTACTGCCAACCATTAGTATGAGTATAAACGAGCTATTTTCAGGCCTTGGTTTTTTTTCTTTTTATGCTAGCCTGATAGCTTCCAGCTGAATGCATTTCTATTTCTGCTCGAGATCCTTATTTTACAACTCGGGAGGTTGAGAACCACTGATCTGCATCATACTCTGGCTCTGCTACATAAACCAAATAAACATTATTCTGTGGTTTTAAAATGACCAATCAAATAAAGAGTGATGTCATGCTCCCGTAATGGAATATCAAGATGGCCGACAGTTGCCTCGATACTCCATTATGAGCTGAAACCGCAAGATATTGTGTTTGTTCAAGAGGCACAGCTCTCTGCTGACAGCTGTTGCTCCTGCTGCCTCCACCTACACATAACAATTAGGGTGAAGTTAGTCTGATATTAGGTATTGGATCTTCACCGGATATTTGTTTTTCGCTTTCAATAACTTAACTAGAGCAAACAATTAAAACTAGAGTAATGATTGTATCTTGTTTCTTAGAAAAGGGAAAACTATTTACAACCAGTGGTTTCAATACTTAAAGGGCCATCAACTGATAAATGGAAGCAAGCAGGTTCACACCAGCTCTTTGGAGCTTGATGAAGGACATTCTGGGAAAAGGAGGAAATAACTACATAGCCAATGGATACAGATGACTGACTTTTTAATAAAGTTGAGGATGCTTTCTATTTCGCACAGCAATTATTCTGCATCACTCTTGACCATATTGCCAGTCACTAAAGGCTATCCTTACAAACATTTTAACACTGCAACAACATTGCAGAATTAAAAATATCCTGTAGCGCTGATGTCACTTTCTTCAGATATTAGTAGCAGTTTTTGATTTGTACCATTCATTTTGTGCATAGGTCAGATTTAAATCACCTTTATTACTTTCTGGATTTCTGTCTTGATATTTCTGAACATGTCAATAGATGTTTCCGAGGGTGCACAATTTTATGTATATGTATGGATGTCTGTATGTGCCCTGTCTCCTACTTAACTATGCCATCATTAGCAACAATGACAGGTTAGCTAAGGTGCAAAGAAAGATGAGCACAGAAAGTTCAGATTTTCAACATTTGCCTGCATTTTTTTTTTTTGTTGTTGTTGCTAACATCACCATATCCTGATAGAGAATATCCACATCTATACCTCTGGAGCTACAACACAGAACAGAGACTGAAATTCATGTAACAGTCCAACTCCTTGTAAAAGAAAGAAGTTGTAGCAGGAAGTAATGTGATCCATAATGTTAATCCATTTAACTTTTTTGTCCCCACTGATCAGTCATATAGGATTGTTAGGCTTCATCCAGTTGGTGCAGTACTTCCCTTTGACTCTACTGCCCATATGTGTTCCCGCATCCTGGGCGCCATAGATCCCACCAACCAGGATGAGGGTGGCGCTGACTGCCGGTCAATGTCCAGCAGGGGAAGCCCTCTCCGCCGCTTCTCCTGGCAAACCAGCAGCTTCAATTCAATTCAATTCAATTCAATTTTATTTATGTAGCGCCAAATCACAACAAACAGTCACCTCAAGGCGCTTTGTATTGTGGGTAAAGACCCTACAATAACACAGAGAAAACCCAACAGTCAAAACGACCCCCTATGAGCAAGCACTTGGCATCGATGGGAAGGAAAAACTCCCTTTTGACAGGAAGAAACCTCCAGCAGAACCAGGCTCAGGGAGGGGCAGTCATCTGCTGCTACCGGTTGGGGCTGAGGGGAGAGAGACAGGACAAAAGACATGCTGTGGAAGAGAGCCAGAGATTAATAATAATGATTAAATACAGAGTGAAGTATAAACAAATAAAGGTGAATGAGAAGAAACAGTGCATTATGGGACCCCCCCTCAGCAGCCTAGGCCTATAGCAACATAACTAAGGGATGGTTCAGGGTCATCTGATCCAGCCCTAACTATAAGCTTGATCAAAAAGGAAAGTTTTAAGCCTAATCTTGAAAATAGAGAGGGTGTCTGTCTCACAAAACCAAGCTGGGAGCTGGTTCTACAGACGAGGGGCCTGAAAGCTGAAGGCTCTGCCTCCCATTCTACTTTTAAGTATCCTAGGAACCACAAGTAAGCCAGCAGTCTGAGAACGAAGTACTCTATTGGGGTGATACGGTACTATGAGGTCTTTGAGATAAGATGGGGCCTGATTATTCAAGACCTTGTATGTTAAGAGAATGATTTTAAATTCTACTTTAGATTTAACAGGGAGCCAATGAAGAGAAGCCAATATGGGAGAAATATTCAATTCAATTCAATTCAATTTTATTGAATTGAATTGAATTGCTTGCTCTCTCTTTCTAGTCCCTGTCAGTACTCTAGCTGCAGCATTTTGGATCAGCTGCAGGCTTTTCAGGGAGCTTTTAGGACAGCCTGATAATAATGAATTACAGTAGTCGAGCCTAGAAGTAATGAATGCATGGATTAACTTTTCAGCATCAGTCTGAGAAAGGATGTTTCTAATTTTATAAATATTGCGCAAATGCAAAAAAGCAGTCCTATATATTTGTTTAATATGTTCATTGAAGGACATATCCTGGTCAAAATGACTCCAAGTGGAGGCGTTTTGCCTGCGGTGTGACGGCTAATGTGAGCGGGCAGGCATCCAGCCGTCGCAGCAACATCCTCTCCTCGTACAGGCTGAAGGAGGTGTAACGAGGACTCTGGTAGGCGCTGGCAGCGCCGTCCACTTTCTCAGGATAAGTCATCCTCCTCCACTCATGTCCTCCAGCACCAACTGTGGACAGAGGAGTGCCTACACTTCATCCTACGGGCTCTTCAAAGTTATCCTCCCTATCGCGACTATCGTCGTTCTCACTCTCTGCTTCCCATTTAATATGAGGCGGCGCCGGCCGGAGCTTCTTGCGGGTGACTAGCTTGGGGCTGGTAGGGGGGATGCACTCTGTCCCTGGGTCAATCATCCCCTCCGTCTCCATCTCCTCATCGTCGTGGAACAGTGCCTGTGCCGGCATGGCATCAGAGATGAGATCCGCCTCTGACAGCAGACTGGGTGTAGACGAATGTGAGGCATTCCTGGGGCAGAGAAGTCAGGTGAAGGAGACGGTGATAGGCTGGTGAGTGATGGTCTATCTGAGGAGCTGAGGGAGGAGAAATCAATGACCTCGCCTTTCTCCAGGACATCTCCTCTGTGAATCACCACCTTATCGTGGTGGAGGGGTTTGTGTGTCCCAGTGATCCCAGGAGCTATGCTGCCCGGGGCTTGTCCCCCTGGTAGGGTCTCCTGTGGCAAACTGGTCCTGGGTGAGGGCCCAGACAAAAAGCGGTTCAGAAGACCCCTATGTGTGAAACAACGAGGGATCAGTTTACCCTGCCCGGAATAGGGTTACCGAGGGAGCTCAAGGGAGAGCATCTGGTGGCCGGGCATAAGCCGAAGAGGCTACATGGGCCCGCCCTCCTGTAGGCCCTCCACCCGCAGGACACGTCGTAGGGGTCGGGTGCAGTGTGTGTCGGGTGGTGGCCAAGGGCAGAGGCCCTGGCAGACCAATCCCCAGCTATCGAGACTGGCTATTGGGACATGGAATGTCACCTCTCTGGTGGGGAAGGAGCCTGAGCTAGTGTGTGAGGTTGAGAGATACCAGCTAGATATAGTTGGGCTCACCTTAACGTATGGCCTTGACTCTGGAATCAGTCTCTTGGAGAGAGGCTGGACTCTGTTCCAGTCTCAGAGTTGCCCTCGGTGAGAGGCAGCGAGCTGGCGTGGGTATTCTTGAATCCCCTGCACGTGCTGCCTGCACGTCGGAGTTTTCACCGGTGGACGAGAGGGTTGTTTCCCTGCGCCTTCGGGCTGGGGAACGGGTCCTGACTGTTGTTTGCGCTTATGCGCCGAATGACAGTTCAGAGCATCCACCCTTTTTAGAGTCGCTGGGGGGGGGGGGGAGTGCTCCATCCGGTGACTCCATAGTCCTGCTGGGAGACTTCAACGCTCACTTGGGCAATGACAGTAAGACCTGGAGGGGCGTGATTGGGAGGAACGGCCTGCCCGATCTGAACCCTAATGGTGTTTTGTTAGTGGACTTCTGTGCAAACCACAGTTTGTCCATAACAAACACCATGTTCGAACATAAGAATGTCCATAAGTGCACATGGCACCAGGACACCCTAGGTCACAGGTCGATGATCAATTTCGTAATCATATCATCAGATCTGCGGCCGTATGTTCTGGACACTCGGCTGAAGAGAGGAGCTGGTGGTGGTGGTCCCCATCTTTAAGAAGGGAGACGGGAGGGTGTGCTCAAACTTTCAAGGAATCACACTCCTCAGCCTCCCTGGTAAGGTCTATGCCAGGGTGCTGGAAAGGAGGGTCTGCCCGTTAGTCGAACCTCGGATCCAGGAGGAACAATGCGGTTTTCGTCCTGGTCACGGAACGCTGGACCAGCTCTTTATCCTCTCAAGGATATTTGAGTGTGCGTGGGAGTTTGCCCAACCAGTCTACATGTGGCTTGTGGACTTGGAGAAGGCATTCGACCATGTCCCTCGGGGTATCCTGTGGGAGGTCCTGCTGGAGTATGGGGTGTCTGGCCCGTTGTTGCAGGCCATTCAGTCTCTGTACAACCACAGTGAGGGCTTGGTCCATATAGCCGGTAATAAGTTGGATTCGTTTCCTGTGGGTGTTGGACTCCGTCAGGGCTGCCCGTTGTCATCGATTCTGTTCATAATTTTTATGGACAGAATTTCTAGGCATAGCCAGGTGGCGGAAGGCTTCTTCCTTGGTGGCCTCAGAGTCTCATCTCTACTTTTTGCAGATGATGCGGTCTTGTTGGCTTCATAATGGGGTGGCCTCCAGCTCGCAGTGGAATGGTTTGCAGCCGAGTGTGAAGCGGCTGGTGTGAGAATCAGCACCTCTAAGTCTGAGGCCATGGTCCTCAGCCAGAAAAGGGTGGAGTGCCCTCTCCGGCTCAGGGACGAGTTCTTGCCCCAAGTGGAGGAGTTCAAGTATCTCGGGGTCTTGTTCACGAGTGATGGGAGAAGGGAGCGGGAGATCGACAGACAGATGGGGCTGCTTCTGCAGTGATGCGGACGCTGCACCGGTCTGTTGTGGTGAAGAGGGAGCTTAGTGTAAAAGCGAAGCTCTCGATTTACCGGTCGATCTACGTTCCTACCCTCACCTATGGTCACGAGCTTTGGGTAGTGACCGAAAGAATAAGATCCCTAATACAAGTGGCAGAAATGAGTTTCCTTCGAAGGGTGGCTGGCCTCTCCCTTAGAGATAAGGTGAGGAGTGAGGCCATCCAGGAGGGGCTCAGAGTAGAGCCGCTGCTCCTTCACATCAAAAGGAGCCAGTTGGCTCGGGCATCTGATTAGGATGACTCCCGGTCGCCTCTTGGGTGAGGTGTTCCAGGCATGTCCCACCGGGAGGAGGCCCCGTGGTAGACCCAGGACACGCTGGGGAGATTATATCTCTCGGCTGGCCTGGGAACACCTTGGGGTCCCTCCAGGTGAGCTGGAGGAGGTGGCTGGGGAGAGGGAAGCCTGGGCTTCTCTGCTTAGGCTCCTGCCCCCGCGACTCGGCCCCGGATAAGCAGAAGAGAATGAATGGATGGATGGATGGATGGATAAAAAGAATAAATTTTAAAATTCATCATTACGTCAAAAAATGTCTGAAAACTGAAAAACATCATCATCACTTTGTTTGTTTTTTCAGTCATTTGCTTAAAGATGAATAAAAATGAGGATGATTTTTTTGTGTCAAATGCCTTCAACTTTTGTTCTATCACATCCTATCAGATCCTCCAGCTAACAATCATAATAGTCACTTGTTTATTCCTACTGGCTGAAATGGCCCTGAAGTGTTCCTGAAATAACAGCTAGGACATCTTTACACTTTACATGTGCAGTACATGTTACAAGTCATGTAGGGCTGTGGGTGGTGGCACAATCATTCCTACTTTCAACCAGGAAACTGGAATGTCTGTAACCATTTTATTATTACTTCTTATTAAGTTATTACTTGTATGAGGATTACTTGAACAAGGTTAGAAAAATGAACAAGGTCAGTTACATTGAGATGTAAATGTTGGGTATGATAATGGCATAAGGACAAATAAACTCAACTGTTGCGGTTCAAACTGGCATAATTTGTAACCAGATTTAAGAAGACTCCAAAAGATCTTGAGGATGTTTTTTTTTTTAAATAATTCAAAACTTTCTCTCACTCACAGAAAAAGGTTGAGCTCCCACAAGGACCTTTAGCTCCATAAAGAACACAAACACAAACAAAAAGTGAACAAGAGGCCATCTGACTAGCTGGGAATATAACCACTATTATGTCATACTTCTCCAAGTACGGAAACTATAAATTATCATTAAGAGGACAGAGTGTTGATAGGGTCAAAGCTGGGTGATATGATCTATACAGCACTGCTCACCGCTGGGCACCTCCCAGTCAGTTAAGGGCAGGCCCATCCAGATAAATAACTTCCTGGGGAGAAAGAAAGATGAAACAGCACTTAAGTCATTATCCAACAGCAGCCTCCTGTAATGGCCCTCAATCTCCAAATCTAATCAGTGGCTTGCCACCACAAAGAGGGCTCGCCACCTGATTAAATGAGAGTTCAAATGGAGGAACTGGTGTCACTTTGTGGTTTTACGTCAGGAAGAACAGGGCTAGTGTTTAAACACCTGGGGTGAAGTGTCCATCAGGATGTACAAGAACAGGTTTTAGTAAAGGATGTGTACCTTCTAGCAGGTGTTAACACTCCAGAGCATGCCTTCTTATTTGTTAACCCAGACGAACAAGTGGCTGAGTAGAAGGATGTGCTAGCGTTTTGGGATAGGTCATCAGTAAAAGTAACATGTTAAATGTCAAGGATGCGAGCAGGGCAACCGATGTTGCTTTTGTTCATCTCCAGACATTAGGACGATTACATTCAACTGTTAAAACCTTAAAACATCAATCAGGGGCCTTTAGCATTGCAGTGTGGGAGGGATGTTGGCACTCTGACTGACTCACTGTCTTAACCCCCTGGGCTTGCTTGTATCTACTCCACATTCATTCAAGAAAAAGACGCAAACAAGAAAAAGAGACCTCTCAGCAATCAATAGCTAGACACTTACAAATGCTGTGGATGTATAAAGCAACACTGAGGAGAGTTTGTGCTTCCGAAAAGTGCCTGTTGTGGCTCCTGTTTATCATGATTACACAAGAATGAATGAAGTGACTTGACTGGTAGAAATACGGTGGTATTGGATTTGAGTTGTGTGAAGATTATGCCTGCCAGCCAGACTATATAAAACATTAGGGCTCAGTTTCCCAGATATTGTTTAAACCTAGTCTTAGGCTCTTTTTTTTCCAGTGGAGAACTTGATTGAGTTATTATTTTAGTCATTTTATCATTTATTTCACCCACAAATATGTTCTTATAAAAGAAAGGTTGCAGACTTAAACACATGCAGCTTAGCTTTGGTTTGGATTCATTCCATTTATGGGACTTTACAGATGAACACTGAAGGCAACACAGTGCCAATCAAGTGTTGTTGAAATTCTAATAAAGTAGTGAGATGAGAGCAGTGTTTAAACCACACCTGTGCTAAAATAATTAGCTGAACCTTTGTCCGTTTGTAGTTTAGCAAATCCTTTTCAACCTGAAACCACAGCAACAACCGCTGTGTAAACATAAATGAACTGGCGAAGGGCTAGCAGTCAACTGATAATCCCTTATATCAGGAACTATATATCCAGATAAATTTAAAACCTAGTTAACATTCTTGATACAACCAGTTAACAATCAGGACAGCTGCCAATCACCTCTGCTTATGCAACAATAAAGCATGGCACAATTGTGCCCTTTTAAGTTACCAATACCAATGAGATTTTGTGTATTGCAACCATTATATCTGCTTCAATACTCTGTACCTTAGGAAAGCGTGGAGTGACTCAGGCTGGTGCCCTGTCAAAAGCTGGGCAGAGGCAAGCAGTTCCTCTAAAGTATCTTAAGGAAACTTGGCTCTCATCTTTGGAGTCATTTCAGATTCAATCACACTTGATCAACTTGGACCACATCCCGTGGTATTTATAGAAAGTTAAACGTTATGCGGTTATAAAGCCTGGCCAAGACCCAAGAATCTGCCATCATTTCTGCCTCTGCAGCAAAGCTGAGAGTTGGAAATTTCCAGCTCTCAGTGTGGCTCAAAGATGCTGTAAATTACAGTGAAACTGAGAAGGAAAATCTTCATGAACAAGAAAAATAATATTCACTTAAAATGACTTATTCTTTTGTGAGTTAAATCTATACATTCATTTTCAGGGAAGGCCTCAGCTATCATCTCTGTCTTGTGCAATGTTTCTTTCTGTTGTCAGTGCTCTCTTGCATGATCTTTTTGAATTTCTTTTTCCCACTGAGTCGTTTTTTTTGTTTGTTTGTTTTTTACATCATCTTCTGCATTACTTCTTTCCTTTTCTTTCTATCACTGAGATTGTAACTTCTGTAACCATCATCCTTTTAAAGAACTTGCCCTCATTTACAAAGTAAAATACTGCAATTGTGGACCATTAAATTCCCGATCCACGAACTTGATCTTCCCCTTGTTATGTCACTCTCGCTGAGGTAAAAGAGTCTACCAGTTAATGGTTTAGTCAGCCTGGCAATGAAATTAATACAGTGTGTTCAGCCATTGCATCTTTTTTCTCTGCCACCAGAAATGGGACAGTTTTTCCAATCAGTCAAATGCAGTTAAAAGCACCCTTCACTCGTAAAAGCCATTATTATGACATGATGGATCCTGAAGCACAAGAGGCCATTAAGGGAGTTTAATGAATAGATTAGCCAGAGCAGCCAGGTGTCTCTAGAACAACACTTAATCACAACTTGTGGCATTGCTAGCGTGTATGAATACAAAATCAGAATTTTTTTTTTAGGGAAAAAAAAACTTCCTGTTGATTTAAACTGTGCTATTTTTTCTAGTGCAGCCTATTAAAAGCTGGCACAGAAAGGCTTCCCTGAAGATATAAGCTACTGTGGGACATAAAATGTGGGATCATCCAGGAAATGTCATATTTTTGATCAAACCTACTACTGCTTTCATTCACCATATGAGTTGCAAAGTGAGCGGGGGATATGGTCAAGAAAATTATATTTTTGTCCTTCAAATATTACAGCGGCACAACAGTTCTATGTACATGAGACGGTGATGGTGAGAGTGTTGCTAGTCACTGTGCTAAGGTACCTGCTAACCTTTCCTTGTTGCGCCATGAGAATTAATGACATTTGTTCCGTAAGACTTTTCTTCCACGTCGTTTGCACCCCACCTGTCATGTCCCTGCACCCCACCAGTGGGGCGTGCCCCACACTTTGAGAAACACTGGATTAGTTAGATGAGCATCTCTTATACAGTTGTTCCTACAACGGCTCTGTGGGGTTTAGGTACCTGCGCTGGCCGCAAAATATCAATAAAATTAGAAAAACAGACAGTAAAATAATGTGTACATGATTTTTACATTTTTTTATAGAAAATTCTTTTTTCCACACAAAAAGACTGTAAAAATACAGTCACACGTTTAACTGTCATGGTCCTGAGCCGTGTGCCCAGCGTTTTGTGTTTAGTTTTGTTTCCCCTGAGTTTTGTTATTTCCTAGTTTGTTTGGATGTTGTTCCCTTTGTCTCTGTCTCCCCTGCATCTGTGGTCTTGTTTTCAGTTTTCTTCTGTTCATTGTCGCGTTGTCGCATTGTTGTCTATGATCCCTGCTGCTGTGTGTCACGATTCTGGTTTATTTCTCATGTGTTTAGTTCTGGCACCGGTCCATCCCTGTTATTTTTGTCATTACTCAATAAACACCCTTTCAGTTAAGTTCAGCTTGTGAGTCCTGCATTTTTGGGGTCTACCTGCTCCAGCCACACAGCGTACCATGACATTAACTTAATTTCATGACTATGTCACGTTTATTTAAAAAATAAAATTGCTAAATTCTAGTTAATTGCCATAAATCATGTCTAAAATCTGATTCATTGAGTGCAAAATAGCAAAAAAATCTCTGAAGTTTTACATGGATTTGTTCATTAAATAACAGATATGTTGTGTCATTATGCAGGTTTTCACCACAAAAATAGTGGGGAAAAAATTGTATAATTTTGATTCCATCCATCCATCCATCCATTTTCTTCTGCTTGGGCTGGGTTGCAGGGGCAGCAGCCAAAGCAGAGACACCCAGACTTCCCTCTCCCCAGTCACATCCTCAAGCTTATCCAGGGGAACACCGAGGCTTTCCCAGGCCAGCTGAGATCTCTCCAGCTTGTCCTGGACCTGCCCCGGGAGCCTACTCCCAGTAGGAATTGCCCAGAATACCTCACACCAAGTGGTGCCCAGTGTAACCAGGTTCAGTTACACTTTGGTGTAACCCACTGGTCCAAATAACTCCTTCGACTCTGCGTTGTGTAGTAAATGATGGACGAAAGCTTATTTATCTTTAAGAGGTGCCTTTTATTATAGAGATAAGAACAGAATATGTACTGGTCAGGAAGGTTGGCTCATTAGGGGCAGCAGAACGCTACAAAAGAATAGCATGTTATAGTGGCACAGAAGCTTGCTAGCTAGCCTAGCCAGTGTACAATGCTATTATATTACTGTTATAGCACTTCACACTGCAACAATCCACTTAAGCCTTCTTATTTTGCACTTACATCATTTACAGTGGTCATATTCATATGATGGTCAGACAGATGTCGAGACTTAATAGTCACATACACTGCTTTGCTCTACAATCCACCTCAGGCTTGCCTCTCATGATCTGGAAACTTAAACACTGTCAGTGACATTTATCCACTGCCTCTGAGAGGGGGCACCACTGAGCCAGTAAACCTCCACAGATGCATAGCAAATACATTGTGGTTATCATGGCAAGTGGAATCCCATGCAACATAAACACTGTTACACATGCATCCTAGTCAGACGCCCAAACCACCTCAACTGGCTCCTTTTGATGTGGAGGAATAGCGGCTCTACTCTGAGCACTCCTCACCTTATCTCCAAGGGAAAGGCCAGACAGGATGCTCATTTCCACTGCTTGTATCCATGATCTCATTCTTTACCCAAAGCTTGTGACCATAGGTGAAGGTAGGGATGTAGATCCAGCAGTAAATCGACAGCTTCACTTTCGCTCTTCGCTCTTTCCCCACAGTGGACCAGTGCAGGGTCCGCAACACTGTAGCCACAGCCCCACTCCCCTCACTCATGAACAAGACCCCGAGATACTCAAGCTCCTCCACTTGGAGCAGCAATTTTTTTTTATAAGTATATAACATCAAGTATTACTAAACTGTGAAAACTGTTTACAGCTATACCGCCCTGAGCACACCCAGTCTCATCTGATGTTGGAAGATAAGCAGGGTTGGGGCTGGTGAGCACTTGGATGGTGGCTGTATCTCAGGAGGTAAAACAGGTCACCTACCAACTGGAAGTTCAGTAGTTTGATCCCTGACTGCTTTAGTCTGCTAGACTATTTCAATTTTTTTTTTAATTTACAGCACAGAAATTTTCAATTTTATTATCATGTTTTTCTGGCTGCTGAAACAATTCAGTTCTTTTACTAAACAAAATTATTGTTTTATTATGGTATTTTTCTGGTGCCCACTTCCCAGAATATTTCTGGGGTTTTTTTGTTTTGTTTTTTACAGATTTGTTTTATAGTGTACAGAAAAACAAGCTGCCAGCTTCTTCTCTCAGTGGTTATAGCATAGATTGGAGCTGTTATTTGGGTCATTTTACTATTGTCAGAGGAAATTGGCTCCATGGGGTGTGGCATGGTATTGTAAAAGTCACTGAGAGCCTTCTTTAACTCAAGATCCCTTTTGTCCTGTCACAGTACAATCACATTTCACCAACATGCTTCACAGACGGAAATGACTAATCATTTAGCATATTTATGTGTCCTGCATCTCACAAATTACCCAAACACCTAAAAGTTAGAGTCATCTGTCCATAATATAATGATAACAATATTTTCAGCATCCTAATCAATGCGCTGTTGCCAATGTTCCAGACACTCAACCAGAAAAAAAATGCAATGCTTCTTTGATCAGCACAGGAATTTTCAGCTGTGTTAATATGATTGGAAAAGAGGGTTTTTCTGATGATCAGTTGGCCTTTTAACATGATAAACCTGTATTAAGCAAGAGAATACACAACGAACCACTGAGGTATCTCTAACCCTATCAGAATGTGGGATTTTTGGCTTTTGAAAAATCTTCTCCCAAGTTTCAGCAAGTGAGGGAGAAAAGCATTCTAACTAGCAAACTTCAAAAACTACAGATTTTTGTTTCCAAAAATTTTCTCCAAATTATCGGGTATAGAGTTAGGGTACTTGTAATATTTTACTTTTACTGCATATTTACTTATAATATTGAATTTAAATGAAAAACAAATGCCCCTTTTTCTAAAAACACGAGGTTATTTCTAAGTGAACCCAAACTTTTCATGCCTAGGCTTTAGCAGCTGTTTCATTGGATTTCCAAAACAGCCAAGTCTAAAAGTCAAAAAGCATAAATATCAAACTGTGGTAACCTTTCACTCTGTGTACAGACTCCTTCATATTTGTGCGTATTGATTGGCAAGCCACGCTGTCCTGATTTGCCATCATGCCTGCTTCTCTGGAACCATACATGATTACGTAACGTCAGGATAAATTCCACCATCCAAGCTGATGACATGACCAAATAGCAGTGGTTCTTCCTACACAGTCAAATCCTTTTTACAGCAGCCTTTAATAATTTAAACCAGCTGCACGTGCCCATACTAAACCAGAAGCTTTGACAGAAATTCCACGTTAAACACACAAAAGTCACATCACATGAAATTGAATGCTGGCAGATATTTCTATTAGTTTGACAGAACAATTTGATATCTGGCTGCTGTTGGTGACATTGCACATTATTTTCTAACTAGACACTCGTGGCATCTATTGCTTGCTGATGCAAATGTGCATTTCTTGTACCCGTTCCTATTGATACCACCATCATCACGGATCCTCATCATTTACTTTGAGTGATAATGACATATTAATGTTGTTGTCTTTAGATATTTTTGGCGCATCTGTGTTGGTTTTCATAACTAACAATACAAATTGAACTTACAAGACTGTTTCAAAATTCAAATTTTGGATTAGCCTATCTGAGGAAAATGTGAACAGTAAATATCCTTACAGAGTTTAACACAAAATTAAATACATTTTAAATGCTATTAAAATTAATTTTGACACAGAACCTCAAGTTTAGGTCAAATGTTGGCGGTACATATTGTAAGTAATTGCCACATAAACAATCTGCATCTTTTGTTGCCACTAAGGGTACATGGTCAACAGTCTATGTGTATGTTTTGTTAATGATTTGTGGGTAAAATTTAATCACTAAACAAAGACTGAGCAAATAACAAGGAACAGGAAGATGTGCATGACATCAGTGTGAAACTCACTGAACTGAACTTCACATGAGTCAGAAATCAGACTGATGAATCACACACACACACACACACACACACATACACCTACACACACACACACACACACACACACACACACACACACAGCAGAGTGGCCTTAATGTCGAGCCTTCATCTACAGTGAAATACATCATTGTCTTGATGAAATCTGATCAGTTGCGACAACAAATTGAAAACAGTGACTCACAGTAAAGCTGAGTTGAAGGCTTATCCCAACTTCTTCCCGTTCTTACTAATTATGTGTCATCAGGGGGAAAGACTGACAGTTTATGTAATTTGAATAAATCAGTAGATTCAAACTGGTATCTTTTCCTTTTTAACTGCTTTCAAAAAGATTTGTGGACATCAAATAAATCAGTGCAGTGTTAATCAACACAAGACAATGTTCTCATCTCCAAAAGTGACCACTCACTTTACTTTTATTCCAAAGCTGCAGTGCTAGACGAGCAAATGCAATTAATGCTTAAATGTTTTCTGGAGAGCCAAAAGTAATGATAGGATGTCTTCATTTTGTAGGCTTGGCATCATCAGATGTTTCTCCATTGACACTGACAAAAGGTGACAAATGAACAAATGGTTCTGGTGCATTCATTTTCAAGTTAGTTCAGACGCCGCTCTCATCAAAAGTCAAACATCTTTACAGGAAATGATTGTTTCCACCACATGTGCAACATGAAGAAGGCATATCTTATAATTCTGCATACATGAGCAGCAGTTCGCAGAGTCTGATCCAAAAATAACAGTTTTGGGGAGAGCATAGATTGCATATAAAAAATGGACATCACCCAGAAGCTCCTGGACCTTGCGCTGTGATGCAACACAGTTAGCATTTTGGTTGATGTGGTGTTTTTGAGAACCATAAATGACCATGTTTAATCCAGATTGGGGTGCTAAGTTATCAGCCAATGCTACTGTAGCAGGCATGGCTAACAAGCTGCATCCATCACTTGTGTAGGAATAATGCACAGATACATATACCAGCTAATTAATGCTAAGTAACAGATAAAGATAATATTAGACTTTCACTCGCCAAAAGTTAAAAACAGACTTCTTGAATGGGCTGTACCACACAGCAGGCCATATTATTTGTCAGATAATTCTACAGAAAATACTCTGCAAGGAACCAGTGGCACAAAAAGGGTGAAGAGATCCAGTTCAGAAACTGGAATTAGCGGCAGTGACGTTAGGAGACAGCAGATGACTACAAAGGTCTACGGTGATATACCTGTCAATCAAACTGTCAAGGCCCCTAATATTAATCTTTAATAGGATCCAAACAAATGAGTTATAAAAAGATTAAAACTATCCATAGAGACAAAAATATTTTTTACCAGCCTGTAAGCATCTCACACGGTCATAGTATATATATGTTATTACCCTGTTGTCGTCTTGCATGAACACTGTCACACATGCAGCGATTATTAACATCTACATGTTTTTCAAAAAGCTTTATTGTAAATCCCAGTTCTTTTGATTTTCTGATATATTATGTTAATTTCATCGTCCCTCTGCAAATGCGATGTTATGTTCTGTTTGCGTTTGTTTTCACGTGTCACATTGTGTATGTAACTTAACCAAAATTTATATCGACCACAGAATTTTGTTTGAGTCACCACTAAATACGGAAGGAAGAAAATGAAAAAGCACCACACGCCTCACTTTTGTAAGTATTTTTAATGCTGTTCTGTTTGGTATCTTAACACTCTATGGAGGAATGGCTTATTTCTTGCCACAAGCTTCAACTGGCCATTAGAGGAGCTACAGTTTTGGTGCCTAATTTTTCAGTCCTGTACTTTTCTGTGTGCATGTCTTGTGCAGGATTACTTAAAAAACTACCAGTTGGATTTTAATTTTAAAAACTTGTGGAGAAGTGGAGGATGAGCAAAACAAGAACCTGCTCACTTTTGGATCAGATCTAGAAAAGAGTGTGGATCCTGCACATTTATTTTATAATCAAGTTACATAAGCAGTTTGTAGATGGACATGCAAGACAATAACTGGTAGGGGCATCAAAGCCCCCAGCCCTCAAGGAAATCTCCTTAAGGGGGTTGTTATTCTGGCAATCTGGTTATTATTCTGGCTATTTTATTTGAAATAAAAAGTTGCATTCGGTGGCATTGTTCATATTTTATCATGGTGTACTTTTAAACAATAAACTCTTCAAAATAAGTTTTAAAACGTCTCTTCTTCAAGCTGCTCAGACACAATCAGAACATTAAAATGATGGATTCTGGTACTTGGGGACTGGTGTGGGTGCATTTCCTGGCATTAAAACAATAAAAAAAAAGATGGATAGGAAAATCCTAATCACTGTACGCTTAATGGCTGAAATCAACTTCTTACAAGACTGCATTTCCTTCTTACAGTGACGAGTATTAATTAATATTTGAACGAAGCCTCTGTGTGTTTATGTAACGCTTACTGGCATCATGTTGCAGATCTCGTCTGTATCTTCATTTCCTGTTTTTTGTTTTGTTTTGTTTTCTTCTTCTGTGTTCCTTTCCCTTGTCTTTCATGTTGGTCGTCTGCATGTCCTCTCTCTTTGGTTGTGTCTATCTAGGTGTGGCATGCCACTCCAGCTCCAGCTGCCAATCATTCTGCTCACCAGAGGTTCATCACTCATCAACACCAGCAGTGTAGCTCCCCTGGCTCCCCACTACAGTTTCAGCCAGATTATTCAGGCTGTGGGACTAAAATGAGCTGGGGTTTCTTTTGTTTGTTGTTTTGCAGTTGGTTAAGATAAAGGCAGACCTAAAACTGGCTATTAATAACTAGCTCCAATTCACACCTATAAATTGTGTGATCATTTTAATGCATAAGCATGGCAACGTCTTTTGTCTACTACAAAGCATGATAGAGTTGTGTAATAAGTCATGGGCTTAATAAGAGAGAGAGATGACTTTTTCAGTCTGTTGGAAGAGTCCAAAAAGTACTGCGATTCAAAACCTGAGTAGATTTAAGACGTCAGTTGCACTGTTGCACAATATTGCACAATGTTGATCCCAGCATTTTCATACCTGCTGGTTTGTGCTCCTTTTGTGTTTCGGCTTTCACTTGCCTTATATGTTCCCCCTGGTACTACTATTAATTCGACACTTAATATTGGTTCTTTGTAATTCTTGACTGAAAACGAGTCTCTTTGTGATTTTTGTGTGTATGCGCCGACTCTATACACCGAAGAGCAGACAGTGCTCCACACCATGCCGGTCACGACTCTCTCCACCCATCTTTTCAGCTCCACTTCAGTCACCAGTCTGCCCATCCTCCATTCACATTCATCACACTGTTCTCCTCAATCTACAATAAACCAAGCTGAAACATTGCTAATCTGTATCCAAGTCCAAAAATAAAAAATAATACCTGTTTCTGTTATATTGTTTATTATAGAGACACACAGTGTGTGGTTTTATATTAGTTCACTGTCTGTTCTTAAGTGCATAGAGTGAGCAAATAGTCAGTCTATATAACTGCTGTTATTATTAAGTGCTCATATTGTGCTGCACTTTTTTTTTTTAGCCAGAAAAAGCCTCTTCAGCCATTTGCCACTGAAATGCTGCATAAGTGCTTTCGTCAAGACCAGGAAACTGACAGCACCAAATGGGATCTGTGCAAGACTCTCTCCACACCTCTTCTCGCACACACACGCTCATCTGGAAATGTTGAAGTCAATGACAACATGCAGATGAGAGCCATAAAAGCTATCAGCAGGAGGAGCTGCAGTGGATTTCCTCTGTGTGCTCTGTGGCTGGAGACCCCTGACCTGTCTTGTTATAGGACAGCTGCCAGCTTAATGCAACATTGGCAGAGCCGCCGCCGTTCCTACTCATTAGTCCAGCCATTTTCCAAGCTAAAACACATTGCTGACCTATTTTTAGCAGGGAATTCGTGGAATTTTACACCAATCGGGATGGAAATTCTTGCTATACATATATTGTCTACATATAGTTCTTTCTATATATATATTTCTATAGAATTAATGTAGCACCCTCGGTGTGACCTGCCAACACCACAAACACACAACTAGATAAATGAGAAATCATTGGGTGTTAAAGTGATGATAGCAGCTATAAATAAGCTGTGTTCTAGTAATTAAACAGCTTTAAAAAACTAAAAAGAAAAAAAAAGATGAATGGGTGCGCTTACACTTTCTACTCCCTGAAGCACCAATCCCTCCGCCACCATGTGTGGGTCCACAGTGTGGCTTGGACCCATCACACAGTGACTCAGGCTGCTCTCCATTTGAAAAATTAAATGGGAGGTGGAGGGGGGGGGGTGTTTGGCAAAATAAAATGAGTCCCCCAGAAAAAAAAAAAAACATGCTGAGCTAAGCACAACTCCTACAATCTCAATCACAAAGGAGGTGGTTGGCGCACTGATGTAATGGCTGCCGCCATGCTGCCGCTGCCTTGGCAGGGGAGGAGAGCTCGTCAGCACAGTCCTACTAATTCACCCCACCCCCACCCACCAGCACCCCCACCCCTTCCTGGATCAAGGGTACATCAGATATCATTAACGGGGGGGGGGGGGTGAAGGCCAAGAATAAAATGAGACGCAGGGTATTGGACATGAGAGCGTGTGAGGCGTTCAGTGGGCATTTCTCTGACTGTAGAGACACAGCATGGAAAGATGTCCATAAGAATTTCTGGAGCTACATAGAACATGTAAACATGTTTATGACAGTCTCTGTGCTAAACCCCACAAACCTGTCAGCATGTGTACACTCGCAGAGCTGCTGCACGACTGTGTGATATACAACATGTAAACGACTTCGGAGCCAGTAGCAAAAAATATCCTGAAAGGTTTATGAGATGATTTTAAAGAGGAAAAATTATTCCTGAAAAGCTAAGTTATGCTTTTTTATTATTATTATTATTATTATTATTATTTAAGATAATCATATAAATCTTCCTCCAATGAACTGATGATCACATAATTTCTTTACTCCCACCATCTGAAAATGGGAGCATTTTTTCATTTTGTTGCCTTTGACCTTCACTCACGGTTTAAGGCACAAAACCTTGGTTCTCATTAGGAAGTCCTGTTTTAGCTCAACTTCTACAACATTTAAAAGTGGTCACAAAGCTCTATGTTTTCTAGGTTTCCAGGACACTGAGCTTCACCCCAGCTGAAAGCGACGACACATGCATGCACTTTACATTCGCCTCTTTATGGACCCTTTTTAGAGGGTCCATAAAGAGGCCTAACTTTTAAACGTAATATTTTATATCTGGTTGCTTTGGGGTAAAAGGCAGCCTCAGATCTTTTTATTGCAAATTACCAAATCATCTTTTTCATTATCAGGAAGCAGCTGAACTGGTTACAGCAAACACCCATGTTATGTCATGATTGGTAACATTTTATAATAATGATCAGTAATAAATGTTAAACTGATAATTAACTAAATTTTAGTAGATATTTATACTGTTAAGAAACAACGAATGTCTCAGCGACCTCGGTGTCCTTTGGCATCGGCCTCTGAGCCGTGTGTCACACCACTGAGAGGTCTCAGCTGTAATTTGGCATCTTTTAATTCAGAGCACTTTCTCTTTTCTCATTTTTTTCTTTCTAAAAACTAATTAAGTGGTCTTGGTGCTGAAGCATGAGCAAACAACTAGAGAAAGTGAAATGAAACAAGTAATAACAAAACAGGACACAAAGGTTCAACAGTTCTGTGAATTATGCCACTACATCTACCCACTTAATGCCAGTTACTAACGATGGCTATTATAAAGTATTTCCATTATGGAAAATGTTGGCAATTTTGTGTTTTACAGCAAAAGAATATAAAGTATAAAATCCCAGCAGAAATCACAAAGCCCAGTACAAACACTGAATCCATGAGGATTTCTCTGAAAGACACATCGACCAGCAATTTCTGCCTTTTACCCGTCTAATGGAACATGCTCAGCAGCAAGCACACGGGATACAGCCTCATTACCTGTTAGCACTACAACACAGCAGGACACTTTACTGTGATCTAATCAAGAGTTGCAAAATTATTGTATTATTATTGTTGCTGTTTTTTTTTTAAAGGTATGTTATGATAGGGACACACAAATGGCTGCTGACTTTGACTCAAACTGTGACATGTTCCACAGGATTGTTTTTATTCTAGGACAATGTGGTTCATATAAAATCTGTTTTATTTTCTACTTTGGTTTAGTCCTGTTTATTATTGTCTGTGAGGAAAGACAGTTCAGTAAAAATCATGAGTTAATCCAGTTTCAGGAAAGGTCAGACAGGTATTGACTGAAGTGCTCTGTGACACAGAAATAATATATGAATTATTCAGATGGGTGGCCTTCACTACCACATGAATTGCTTCACTGTTCCTAAATAGGGACTTCTTAAGTTTTACAAATGTTATGAATATATTACCACCTATATTGTTTGTTTTTTGTCGTTTGTTTGTTTATATTTTAGCTCATTTGACCCTATAGGAAATGAACTCACACACATCTACAAAACTATAAACAGGAAAAACGCAGTTTTGCTGCATATTTTGATGTCTGTATGCAGCTTCAAATCCAGCTGATGCATTTTGTTTTGAATCGTAATTAATCGTAATTAAAGTGAGTGTGTCTTTTGTGTAGAAAAAGAAGCTGCAAGCAAATATATCAAAGTCGACAAACGAGCACATAAAGCACCGACTACTGTCGCCTATAGGACAGCCTATACAACCTAGAAGTGTCTGCGACAGCAGTAACCCAGCGTCCCCAGCTCGGTGAAGCCCCGCACGCTTTAGTCTTCTAATTTGCTGCTGCCGCCTAGTGGCCCAGCAAAGTCACTGCGACCAAGAGGTCGCAGCATCGAAAACAGAAACGGATTCCGCTACTAAACTAATGTGCTCTCCTCGCTTCCTACTGCTGAAATACCAAGCGTGCCACGAAGAATTATTGTGGTTTTCCACAATTTTTTAAATGCATTTTTTAATTTGTATTTTCAATTCACTTTATTTTCACTTCCAAATGGGTTCGCCTTTCAGATTTTCTTCGTAAATAAAACAATACACTAAACTAATTGTTTAGTTTTGGATTTGATTTTATTACATTACATTTATTTTATTGTGTTTAAATAATATTTGCTTTTGTATATGTCAGAGGCAAGATTTAGGATGTTCAACCCATTTCTGTTTTATTTTTATTTTAGTTAATTTGTGAGTATTCAGTTGTTGTTGGGGTTTTTTTCGGTTAGTGAGTGATTTATATTTATTTTTATTTTTTTTATTTATTGTTTTTATTCAGCTTTTCAAATTTCAGCCTGCGGCTGTTTGCACCAGCAGCCAAAGATTTTGAATTCGGGGCTCTGTTGATTTTCCTGACTTCCTGGGCAGGAAAATAAATCAAGTGAGGCTCAGTTCGCAGGCGGCGGAGTCGACGTTTTCATAAGCAAAGATGGTGCGTATGAATGAAATATAATCTTTTCTGATCAGTTTAACATTATATAGCAAACCTGAAGCTTGACTAAATGACACAGTACATTTACATATATTATATTTATTCCAAAAATGTCGGAAGAGGGTTCATTTACTCCCGTAATGCTAATGTTAGCCGGCTAACTTTTGACTGCACTGTGAGTAAGCAAAACACTGCACTGCTAGCGTTAGCTGCATATTGTTCAAAGAAGTGGCTCTCACGTCGCTTATACTCAGCGCAGTCTGCCTCATTAAATAATCACTTTGCTCCCATTGAATGTTATAAATACGCGATGAGTTGAATATTTATAGGCTGATTAGTGTTAGAAGGCTAACGCTCAGGAGCTAGGCTGCGTTAGCATCATTGAAACCGGCGATGGAAGTCTGATGTCTTTACTTTCGTTTTCCCTCAACTAAAGACTAATAACTTTGTGATGAAATGTGTAACTGCAAAGACTGTAATGGTTCTTGTACAGTAAATGTTTTCGCAAATGTTGCTTAGCTCTGTCGACTAGCCTCCATTAAATTATAAAAATAGCTAATTTTTGTGTGATGGGGACGATGCAGTTCAACACGGTGTAGGAACGTGAGTGTGGAACGTCACTCTTGTCCCTAGCTTAGCTTTTTCATATGCACATTAATTATAACAGATACAGAAACACAGTAAAATACCCGAAATCATACGCTTGAATTATGATACTGATGAAGCAAAAATACAGAAGATTAGAAACTAAAATGTCTACAGCTTCTCTTTTTTTTTTAACCGGTTTTTAATTGTTTGGTTTTTTTACATTAAAACACTTTTATATCTGTTCTTATTTGACTTTACGGTTAATTAAAATCCAATTTGTTGTTTTAAAGTTGTCATTCACCCTGCTCCTCGTGATTATGCTGCTGTCTGGTCGTAATCCGATGTTAAAGCTAGTGTGATGGGTTGTGTTTAGAGCCGGAACAGTGATGCGCGTTTTTAAATAATTTAACCGTGTTGGTAATTTAAAACCTCAGTCTGGAAAAGTCCACGCTGCAGACAGGCTGTTGTGTAGTTGCAGCTTACTGCCCCTGAGAAACTGTAGGTAACTGAGAAAACGGCTTATAATGCAAGACAACTATGTAAGTTCAGCTCCTGTGCGAGATATTTTATTAATGTGCCTTTAAATAACAGCTGGTTTTGTTTTTTTTCTTCAGTTCCGCAATCAGTACGACAACGATGTGACCGTATGGAGCCCACAGGTCAGTTACACATCTTCCCTGGCAAAATACATCATTAACACTTCGTAGCATGATATGTAAAACAATCGTCTCTGTACACAGGGCCGTATTCATCAAATCGAGTATGCCATGGAGGCTGTGAAACAAGGGTCTGCAACTGTAGGACTGAAATCCAGAACACACGCAGTCCTGGTGGCACTAAAGGTAGAGTCATGCAGTGTTTTGTTGGTTATCTCATTATGTTGCGTTTTTTTGTTTTTTTTTTTAAGTCTTGGTGAATTGCCAGAAAATTTGTTCCTGATGTAGAAAAATAGTCTAGATCTTTTTTTTTGTTGTTATACTACTACTGATACTCAGTGTCTGCATGACTTTACTGTCTGAATGTTTTGTGGGTCAGTAATGTGTTTCTGAGTGTCTCTAAACTCTCACTGAAATGAATTTCCCTTTTGTCATCTTGCTGCCCTGTCTTATTTATAGGAAAAAAAAAATAACTTTGAAGAAAACTGCAGTCCGTCTATTTTAATCGGTCCTTTTGAAATATAGTATAACACAGTCCAGCAGGGTATTGGTGTCAAAGTACAAATAGCTGAATATATACAACTGATTTTTCATGTTTCTCTTGCAGAGAGCCCAGTCTGAACTGGCAGCCCACCAGAAAAAGATCCTCCATGTCGACAACCACATCGGCATCTCCATTGCTGGACTGACTGCGGATGCCAGGCTACTCTGGTAGGTCACAGCAAATTGATGGTGCAGAGTAAGTTGTTCATGATTACGATACATAATAATCTTTACATGCAATTCCTACACCTCCTCTTCCACAGTAACTTCATGCGTCAGGAGTGCTTGGACTCAAGATTTGTGTTCGACAGGCCCCTCCCCGCATCACGTCTTGTCGCCCTTATTGGCAGCAGTATCCTCTCTGCTAATTGTTCTGAGTCATACGTAGGATGAAAGCTAATGCATATTATAGGACCCGTTTCCTCTGTGGATAAAAGAAACTGAACTGTTTTCTAGTGTGAAATACATGATCCTTGACTTACTGCAGAAACCCAAATCCCAACACAGAGGTATGGACGAAGACCCTATGGTGTTGGACTCCTTATTGCTGGCTATGATGTGAGTTGTGCTGTCTGCCTGGATTTACACATGTATAGCATTATCTGCAGGTGAAGGATTAACGGTGTTAGTACTAGTGATAGTTATTTGTTCCGTGCCATGCAGGACATGGGACCTCACATCTTCCAGACCTGCCCGTCAGCAAACTACTTTGACTGTAAAGCCATGTCCATCGGAGCGCGTTCCCAGTCTGCACGCACCTACCTGGAGAGATGCATGGAAAAATTCTCCGACTGTAAGATGCAGTTTTGACCTTCAAATACACATTTATATTTAAAGGAAACTGGAAAAAGCTTTGTTCCACATACTGAAAATGAACATCTATATAGTTGCATTTGGTAATTGCAGAGTCCTTGAGGCAGTTTGGCACATGTTTAAATATATACACAATATAAACACGGAAAATCACACTGACATGGGTTTTGCTGGCAGGTAATCTGAATGAACTGGTCCAGCACGGCCTCCGTGCTCTCAGAGAAACCCTCCCTGCTGAGCAGGACCTCACTACCAAGGTACCCCAGCTCCCTCCACACCCACCTGTCACCTTCCTACATGCTCAGCTTGCACAAGTCTTGCCTTAAACAAGACATGATCTTGTGCAGCACAGAGAGAGTTTCTTAGGATTGTCTCCTTTTCTTTCAGAATGTTTCCATTGGCATTGTGGGGAAAGACATGGAGTTCATCATTTATGATGATGATGATGTTGCCCCATTCCTGGAAGGGCTAGAGGAGAGGCCACAAAGAAAGGTACTGCAAAGGTTTATCCCATCCAGCTCTGGAGAAGCATTTCCATGTCATTTCATTAGTGTAGTATCTAAAACAAAATCATTACAAAAATAAATGTGTTTCAGGTTGCCCAGCCTGCAGATGAACCTGCTGCTGCAGAGGCCCCTGATGAGCCAATGGAGCACTGAGGCAGCACGCCAAACAGTGATCTGCTTCCTGTAGATCCCACACCACCAACGTGACACTTAATGCAAGTCAACAGTTGTGACGTGCCACTTGCTAAACTGTTAATCCAGAATATTCTCTGCTAACATCAACCAATGTGATGTTGCTTTTGTATGGTTCAGTTGTACCATTATACAAGTAATAAACTTTTTTTTTGTTTTCGAGTGCTGCTGCTGCTCTCTGTATTATTAGCTGACTCACAGCAGGCATCAGTGCCTAGATTTTAACATTGCAGGCGTCACAGAAGAGTCGGACTCAGTGTTATAAAGTCAAATTTATCGAGCTACAAGGCAACAACCACAACACAGAGAAAAGAGTATGAAACTTCCATTTTAAATACTGATATGCATTCTCAGCTTCTTTTTTTCTGATAGGTTTATTCAAAGATTAAAGGTTTGTGGTTTAGGTGGCATTTCTTCATATTAAATACTGTAAGATGATAACTCGATAACCTCTGATCTGTTTAAAAGGGGCAACACTAAAGTGTTGCCCCTTTTAAACTGTGTTATTTATTGTATCTGCTCGCACAAATCCAAGAGCCCAGTATGGAAAATTCTCATTTAAAATGACCGCAGTTTAATGTTAAGTGTTTTATTGCTGACAAAGGTGAGAAAAGGCACAACTATCCCAATAAATTACACCAGGCATTAAGAAGATTCGGCATCCATCAGTTGCATAATTCTTACCCGTTTTGGGTCTGATTCAGTCTTGCTCTTGTTTATTAAATTTTAAAAATACTTCATATTCCAGTACTAGATGCAAATAATGGTAGATCACCCCAGGGGAACAGAAACTGACACCTGCTGAGATGAAAGTATCGAAATACCAAAAATGATAAGGCAAGCCCTCAGTGACAGATCTAATTATTAATGTTTTCGTGTGCAGGTTGTCCACCTTTTCAGCACATCACATAAAATCTTGACCTGGAGAAGTTCTGGAAGCATTTTATGTTCTAAAGTACAACAAAAACCTGATGACTTTCTACATGCAGACTGATGATAACTGGATTAGATAATGAGCATTTTATAAACTGATGATGTTGATATAAAACGGTCCTGCTCTTTTCTCATTTATTCACTTCAAGTAAAGTTAAACAAGGCTGGAGAAACTGTCATGCTATCACCAGCTTTCATGCTACTGCCAATCTGATGAGAACAGACTTAGAACATCCATCTGCCCCCACAAACCAGGTCCACGTTTACTGTATATGCATCACGTCGGTCAGTTTACGTCTTTCTTTGCCCTCCTCCTTTTGTTTCTCCGTCTGACCGAGCTGCAGGCCATTTCTGAGTCTGCCGGTTGCGTGAGGTCCTCGATCTTCTCCTGTTCCACCACAGATGTCATCCTCAGCGTGAGCTCCAGCTCTTTCAGGACTCCAACCAGGTCCTCCTCTGGGACACTCAGATCAATCTGGCCCCCTCCCTTCTTGTGTTCATGCACGTCGTCCTCCTCATTTATCCCTAAATTTCTCTCTAACCCTACATCTTCTCTGCTCGCTGCTGTCAAATCAGATTCTTTCACAGCTTCTTTGCTCAGATCTTCTGCTTTCTCAGCCTCGTCTCCACCTGTCACATCTGCGGGAAGGTTTTCGACCGGGTCGGCACCATCGGCTTCTGTCCTCTCTGCCTCTGCCTGTGGACCGTGGTGCTGCTGCTTGCAACAGCAGTGGGAATGTTCCCAGTATGCGCGAGGCTCCTCGGGATAATCTGTGGGAAGTTCAGAGAAATTTATCCCCCCATTAATTCACCATAATTATTTTGAAATATGTGTTTATTTGACTGTTAATGTGAATCAAAAACACAATCTGATCTGAGACCTTGTAATTATGAGCGATTAGCACAGGATTATCAATATTTCTCTAGCTTGTCTTCAGGTATTGCGTCTTTATTTTGTGACCAAAATTTTATTAAAACATTTTAAGTGAAGAAAAAAAAACTGCAGTATAACTGTGAACTATTGGTTTTGAATTCCCAACATACAAGAAATCACAGCTCTCAGTTCATGCCAGTAGAGTATAAAATTAAAGCTGAAAGAGACTTAAAATCCTTGGAAATCATTCTGTGACTCTGCCTAAAAATATATATATACAAGTATATTTACAATTGATGATTTCCCCTTTACAGGCAAGTGGTCAGAACAGGCATTTCAGAGACTGATCTGAAAACAGCCACTATGATGGAAGTGATCCTTAAAGCCACGAGGAGATGGGACCAAATTTAAATTGGTAAAATCTAAAAAAAGAAATTATGGGAGGAAACAGAACTTTTTGTTTTCATACAATAACCAGCTGTAACCAATGACTTCAAGCTGGGTGAATCCTAAAACAGCTCTGGTTAAGAGAGTGCAGCTGTGTAAGGATCACAGATTATACTTCAAAGGCAGAACTGGAGGCTGTACTGTGAATTCACCAAAAAAAAACACAAACAAAAGCCAGAAAGGATCTGGAGGAAGTAGATGATAGAAAATGAGCCTTTACCAAAGTAAAAGACAGAGGATATATATGCTCAACTTTCATTTTATAAGAATGTGAAAAGAAAACATTTTCTTGTGGATAAAATATCATCTCTTTACCTTCCCAGTCATCCTGGGGCTTCTTCTCTGGAGCCATTCCCTCCACCAGCTGACCCTCCTGCATCATCTGAGTTATCGCCGTCAGCTGCTGCAGGAGACTCTCCTCCTGATCTGCCATCACACCCTTCACCCTGCAGACAGAAAACAGAAAGGTAAACTTTTTAGACCTTTAATAAATATATTTAAAAGCCCGTTCATATCAGAAAATAGAGGATTATCCTGAATTAAAATCAGGGAGAATTCCACAACAGCAAATTCCATGAAAAAAAAAAAAAAAGGAGCAAACTCTGCAAACTTTTTAAGCAGTTTTTAATCAGACTTGACTGGATTTTTTGCTATTTTTCATTCCACTGGCATAAAGTTCATTTAGATAATGCTACAAACTAACAGCCCAAAAAAGAGAACGAGTCTTCGGTAAACAGCGCACACCCACCTGTCAGGACTGTGGTGGGCGTTGGAAACGATCTTCTCCATCACCATCTCTGTCTCCTTGAGCTTCTCCTGCAGCTGGGCCAGCTGGAAATCAGCTAGAGGGGGAAAGAGTCACAGTTTGTTTACATAATGCAGACAATATAGACCAATGCACTGAAGCGTAGGCAGAACCATTTGGAAAATGTACAGTTTTTAGGTTCATGCACCAAAGATGAACGTGCATGTCAGATGTAGATGTTTCTGAGAGTGAGTGACTTAATGCCCGCAAAACAGCTTTCATTAATTAATGAAATGTTCCCTTGATGCTGAAAAAGTGGAAAACCAGCTTCCATAAAGGGGCATTTCTGTTTTGGCAACTTTACTGATATCACACACTGGCACATAAAATAAGAATGATCATTATGAGTGCTCATCAGATATTAATGATCATGACAGTGATAAAATTTGCAGACTCCTGCAGTGCTTTCATCAGAAAATGACATAAGATTCATTGAGCAGGTGCCTTAGTTACACAGAAAAAAAATATGTGAAAGTGAGCAATTGAAAGTTGCTAAATGAGAGTAAATAAAACTTACTGATCTTTCTCTTGAGGTTCTCTGTGCGTGAGGGAGGAAACCTGGCCTCTGATGGTTTGCTGTTCCCTTTAGATGTGATCTAACACAGAGAGAATAACAGGATTAAAACTCTTCAAGAGCACCACAACAAATCCCACAATCCCACAGGGGGAGTGTCTGAGTTCAAACACTTCCATGCTTGCTCAGAAGAATGTAAACACTTTTTATTTCTTTATTTTTTTAAATACTTTAGCTTTGGCCAATTAATGCAAATTATACAGGAAATTAATTACAGCTGCCACATGAACACAGTTTGTTTTTTTACTTGACTAAAGGGTTTTTAAGTACATTTCATCCCATTTGTTCTCACCAACTGCTGGTATTCTACCTTAAACAGTATGTAGAGGATGTAAAGTAAGATCCCAAAGCCATACACAGGGATGATCTGTCCTGCCAGGTTGGATTTGCCTCCAGCTCCTGCCCCTGTCCCTGCACCCTTGGCCCTGCCTGTGGCCTCAGGGTTGTGGGCCCTGGAGGTGCCAGACCCCATGGCCCTCTGGCCTCGGCTCTCTGGAGCCGTCTGGCGGTGCATCATTGGAGGGAAACGTCCTGAACCTGCAGTTTAGGAGCCAAGTGAAGACGAGAATGAACCTGGGGGTCACTGCCACAGGAATAATCTTCCTCATACTGTTGAAAGGTATTTTTTTCTGTATTAATGCATTGTTTTATTTGACTAGGCCAGTGCTCACTGAATAAACATGTTAAGAGCTAGGTTCATACAGATTCATACATGTTTCCAATTTATATATATATATATATATATATATATATATATATAAACGTAGTACACACACGGGCCTATTTGGTAATTGTCTATCAGTGTGTTTGGCGCCCTCGTCAGGGAGGAAAATGCTACTGCTGGTGACTTTATAGACAAAATAATGCAGAACACATATTTTGGATTAAAATAATAACAAAAAACCGCCACGATATAACAATTTAAACATCTAATGAATTAAGAGCCTCCGATATTTATCTAAAAAGCAACCACATGGCCAACAAAGGCCAAGTGAACAGTGAAGAAATCCCGTGAAATGCGACGTACCCTCCGGCCGCTCGGCAGCATCCTTCCTCCCCCGGGATAACAGCATTTTGGGGAGCAGCAACGCGACGCATAGCACGAGGCACGTCGCGAGGGTCACCTTCTGAAACGCTGACATCGCCATACCGACAGGTGAGCAGTCACCTTCCTGACAAAAAAATGAAAACGACGATATGTGTCAGATTTGCGGTGAGAACGCGGAGGAGACTGGAGTCGGGTGAACTTCCTTGTTGGCTGGAGGAGCGGAAGTGCCCGGGAGATGTAGTTATAAAGTTTGACCGGTGGGTGGCGCCGAAGGATCGCATGCGTGCTTTTAATGTGCCTGGCTGGGAATTAAAATGATTTTTTGTGTTGCATTTTACATTTTGAAGTGGCAGGGGACATGCCTCGCCCCGAAAATTACATTTCCCTTCCCCACCCCTATGATAACATGAAAGAATTTCTTGTAAAATCTGCCAATATGTTGATTTGCTCTCAGTTTGTAATGCTCCAAACATCAAATTATAGATTCCTAGGAGCTAAATAATAATAAATTATTAATCATGAAAACTAATTAATTTCTCAAATAAAGATATAAGGTGTCACAAAACAACAACAAAAAAGCATTCAAAAATACAGTTTAAAAATTGGGAAAGGTAGAAATAGGTAATCAGTAAAACATTAAAAAGGCATTATAAAACAAAGGCATACAGATATTGTACAGATATTGTTTCTTGAACTGACTGAGCTAATCTAATGGAAAGAGGAAGCTTGGTCCTCCTTGGACTAAGAAAAATGCAGCAGTGCTTTGATCTGAGGGGTCTGGGTGCAAAGTACGGGGTTAAGAGCACTAAGATATAAAGTGGAGCCATACCATGCAGTGATTAAAAAGTATTCAATAAAATCAAATTCGACTGGATCAGATTTTGGAGGGGATAAATAGGAAGCTAGTGGAAATGTTTGATGGGCCCTAGTTTTTTTTTCTTCAGTACACACACACACACACATGTACCTGTCTCTCTCTCCCTGCTGTTGTAATCCTTACAGATGCAGTAGGCAGAAATTTAGAAGAGACAAAAGTGCATTTGTTAAAATAAATCCTGACTTTAAGGTATTCCTCGATTAAAACTTCACTGTCTTAAGTGACAGCTCTCTTAAATCAACTTTACCATGCATGTGGCCTAACCCTGGTGGAGAGCAGGTGTAACGAAAGCTTTGAAGGTTTTTTCTCTGAAAACAGCTGCTAGCTTTGGTCATAAATGCTGCTTTGAGAGCAGTAAGAGTGAACCGAAAAAGTGGGCTAGGCCACTAAACAGTGAGTGAGATCAACACTTGGACATACAAGTGTGATTTTTCCAATTTCTGTCTAACATGAGTGGGGTGCTCAGTTTTCACTGAAGCAGAAAAGTACTGTGTACATGTTTTTTTACCGTCTAGAGATTTTGAAAATGAACAATTTGCATATTCATGGGCTGGAAGGAGCAGATTTGATTTAAATATTTTGTATTGAATTTTTTTTTCTTTTTTTTGAGACAAGTTATTACTCTGTACATTTGCAGGGAATCTCTAAACAGTTATCTTTCTCTGGTGCTGCGTCTTTACCCGCCGGTTATGGCAATCTCGCTACATAAAAAATGAGCACACAAACTGAAATTAAAATCCAGTTTAATTAGTCAAGAAAACAACAGCTTGCGAGCAGAATGAGAACAAAACTAGAGTGGGCTCGAAGTCCCAGTCGAGGCTTCGGAGTGGAGAGGAGAGATGGAGCTGGTACTCCAGTTGCTGAACAGAGCCAAACAACATTTGCTAAAGTTTCCATTTGTTTTGGGACTTCCTTCAAGCCAGCTGGGTGGGGTTCACCACAAAAGACACTTCAGTGACTGCCAGAGACAATCTGACAATCAGAGGGAGCTTTGTATTTTTCTTTGATGGATGACTTGGTTGATGCTATGTGTGGCCTGACTGGCTTCATTCCACCCATCTAGTGTTTCACATTTGGTGAAGCAGACTATGAATTATTTGCAAACACTAGTTCACTCTTTTTTCTGTTCACAGTCCACATCAGCTCCTCTGGAAAATATCTTCTGATAGTTTCGCTACCCCATTTTCACTTCCCAGTTGATCTCAAGTCCATCTGATCAGAAATGTCAGCTTTAAGGGAAATAATCACGCAGCTCTGCAATAAAGAGTTCAAAGTTGGGCTGCTTGAAATGCGTTCAATCTTTTTTTCTTTTTCATCCCCATATAGTTCAGTTTGAAACAAGAAGCTGATGAGGTGTGCGCTGCTGTGAGTTTCATAGTCCAGCTGGCTCACAGTGGTCCATTTTTTTCTGATCTGCAAAGAGAGATGGAAATATAAAATATCTCAGGGTGAGGTTTGAGGGCTTCAATAAAAATAATATCAGCTTCATGTGTCCACTAATTGCAGTGTAATACCAAAAATGTTGTGCGTCTCAAAATAAATTGTGGTTTGTATTATGAATAGATTGCTGTGTTCTACAAGGGCACTTTCAAGAGAAAAAACATTTTTCAGTTTTACAAAAACACAAAATACCTGATTTATTTCATACTCTGTTTTCATAATGAAAGTGAATATGACCCTTTTACATGCAACAGAAAACACAACAAAGAATTTTTAATTAGCGGCAAGATTTTAAAGACTGGAGTGGGAACCAGTGGCCTACAAAGTGAGTTCAGCATACCCCGGGTATCTTTCTGTTATCTGGATTCACTTACCCTAACATTTGCGGTGAGGATAATCGCACACACAATGCTGGCTATCAACTCATTAAGTTAACCAAGGGTTTCCCCTCACACGTTCACTTGAAAGAGGTGGTGGCCGCATCTGACCAATCATAATAATGGATAAGTATAATGGCAGCAGAGCAGCTAATTTTATTAAGAATGATGAACTATGCAATGGGAAAAATATGAAGAGGCTGCATACATACTGACTGAAAGCAGCAAAGCTGCTGCAGACAAAGTAGTGGTACGAGAGGAAAAGGACTTCACAGTAGTTTAGCATTATGAATTATGAATGTGTGTACACTTTAAGCTTTTTGGTCATCAAAACTGGAAAAGAGCTGCTATATTAATCATTTTTAGCCTATCTGAAGTTAAGAAAGGCAGCTGGCAAAAATGCTGACTGTGTAAGCCCACAGACTTATCAATATCACAATTCTCCTTCGGGATCAATAAAGCATTATCTAAATCTTCACAATAAAAGACCGCTGGTGCTGGTTGTCATTCATTTTTATGCTACATTTCAACCACTTGCACAAAGGTGGAAACACTCATACCATATCCAGAGGTCCAGTGATCACATTTATGAAAAGTCAAAAGTTTAAATAAATCCCAAAAAAAAAAAAAAATCCAACATCAACAAAGCTACTTGGATCTCGAGAGAACATTTATAAAGAGTTACCACATTATGAAGCCAAAAAGCTTTCACTGTATCCATTTTATCAAAATTACAGGGTTGGAGCCGCATATCTAAGGTAGACTCCCTTTAGAGCACTCCAAACAAAATATGCAGCATATGACAAACATCTGTCTGCATCTGCAATAAAGTTACCTCATTTTTAACCTGAGTTAACGATACACTCGCCTAAATGCTCCAGAATTCATCCCTGAATACATAAAAATGTTCTCATTTGAAAGCAAAAATGACCCCCAAAAATCTTAAGGGTTTTTTCAGCGTGAACTTTGAAAGACCCGAAAATGTACAAATTCTCAGTGTCTGAGTGTGCAGCACGCTGGTGTGCGCTTAGTGAACTGCAGTAGTACAATTAGTATCATAATGATATGTTGGGCTGCTGGTGGCTTTGTGGACTGTTTCTGACCCTGAAAACTTTCATTGGTCCCACTGCCCTCACAACCGACCACTGCTCACACACCCATCTCAGAAAAGGCTGTTATGATTTATGAGTCTACAGTTAACAATTTTAAAGAGAGTTTTATCCTTTGTTGAACCACGGCGGCAGTGATGGAGCATTTAGTGTCATGTTTGTGAAGCTTAAATTCCATCCAATGTGTTCAAGGGGAGTTACAAGGTTTCAGTGCAGGGAACATCGCCGACCACAGTGAATGTGTTGTCCCATTGTAACACTCCCGTTATTATAGTATCCATCCATTCACTTCCGCTTATCCTGTTCAGGGTCGCTATCCCAGCTAACATGGGGCGAGAGGCAGGGTACACCCTGACCCCAGTAAGTGCATGTCTTTGGATTGTGGGAGGAAACCCACGCAGACACGGGGAGAACATGCAAACTCCACAAGGTGGAATCTAACCCAAGCGTTCCAGATGGCATTCTAACTGTGAGGCAGCACTGCTAACCACCACGCCACCGTGCTGCCCCGTTATTATCGTATATTAAATAAAAACATCAGGGAGTACATCTCTGTGCTTTTATTCACTCCATATCTCTGACAGTGGGGAAGAAATACTTGCAATCTTGAAAACTTTGTCCAGAGTTTTGATGACTAGAATAAACATTTTGATTTCTTTGAGACCCCTGAGCCTTGCGTAGCGCATTGCAAAGTACACACTGTACTCATTAATTCCGTGTGAATCATAAAATGTGATCTGGAAGCGCAAATTTCTTTAAGTAAAATAGACTCCCTTCATTTTACTACTAGTAAATTTTACAAAAGCAAACATATTAATCTCCCCAGGGAAATACTCCTTAGGGACCAGTTTAAAGCGATATCAAGACAATTATTAATAAGCTACTTCAAAGAAAAGGGCCTCCTCAGAACTGCAATAAACTTATAAATCAGTCCTATGCTGATTTATACCTTGATATAGTGGGTAGAGTCAGTGTTAAAGGAATCTACTGGCAAAGCATCAGCTGATACAAAAGCAAATCAAATAGTTCATATACAGTTTATGCACACAGTTTATGCCACCATGACAGCTGAAATGAAAGTTATGGCTCTCTCACCATTCATTTAGGTGGGAGAGGTACTACCAAAACTGGTTTCACACATGGATTTCAGACCATTTTAGGAGAATCGGTCTGTGGTAGTTTTAGCTGTCTTTTCTTACATGTAGGTCACAGCAGGACACGGTCCACTTGAGAGGCATTTGCAGTGCTGGAAATGCTAATAAATGGGAGAGGGAACTCCAGTGCTTGCCAGGATAGAAAGTGCAGGATACACTGAAAATGACACCCAGTCAGAAGCCCTGGACAGTGTAACCTTATATAAACTTTGTATTGGGAAGCTTGCATGTTTAAGTCGGGTTAACGTTTTCACCTCCGTCTGTTAACTCCCAGAAAAGTTCAAGTCTGCTCTGCATGTCTGAAAATGGCTCAAGACGGCTGTCAAGTGCCAAGATTTGCTTCTAGAAGGACTGGAATGGATTCTGTAAAATTTTCTGTCAGATTAATATGTGTGAAAGATTTTCACAGCTGTATCACTGAATGTCCCATAATGCATCCATGTTATCATGGAAACATTTCCTTACAGGAATTCTAACTTTGCAACTTCTGGTTGGGACTCTCATGTCCACATGTGTTCATATTTAGGATGACTTGGAGCACTCACTTTTATACCTTCCTATTAGTTCAGTGCATGGTTTAACTCAAACTGCCAGACCAGCTGTCTGCAACATAATTCATCATCATCAGAATATTACCTCTTACTAAGGCTGCCTCTCGTTGCTGCCATTAAGATGGCCTCCTTCATAGTCCAGCTGGCACAGGATCATGTTGTTCTTGAGGAAAAACTTGTCTCCCACACAAAATCTGCAGCGAGAAATCAAAATATGTAACTGGGTCTTGGTTCTTGCTAGAGTTGAAGTGGATGATGAGGTCCCAGAGGAGCATTTCAGGCATATTTTCAGCATGCATCTGTAGCTATGGTACTAAGAAAATTAATCTTGCATGATTGCTGCTTGATTAACTATCTGAGTGATATACAAAGTCTTTAACCCCTCCAAGTTTTTTTAAGTGGATTTTATCACATTGTGATTACAGTGCACTGGCAATATGCTCTTAATGACCAGTGAGCTCACCAGTACATCTCCTAGATAAGTCAACTGAATTTGATCTCCCTGGCTAATTGTTCCCCTAATCTTACCTCTGGCGGCAGAGCTGACAGGCGAAGCAGTCTAAATGGTAGACGTTGTCTCTGGCTCTCATCACCATCTCAAAGGCAGGGATCAGCTTACTGCAGGCTGCACAGTTCCCCGTCACCCCAAAGAGCCTGCAGAGGGAGAGAGGGCAACAAGCAGGCCTGTAATCTGGACAAACACAGATACATTTCAGCCAAGAGCTGCAGAAGGAACAAAACACTGAAATAAAGGACAAAAAGTAGCCTTTGTGTCCCAGAGAGCATCACAGCTGATGCTCAAGCGTCGTTTGCAAATAATCACTTCAATTACTGGTTTATAGTGGTGAACTGCACTGCATTTCCTGCGTGATTATTGATGGCTGTTTCCACTCCTACTAATGCAGAGCCCACATTATTTATATATAAGTGCAGCCAAGTGTGAAAAACCATTCAAATCAAGCCTCTAGTAGTAATTATGAGGAGATGATAGCATGAGCTTCTCATAATAGGATCTGGAGCCGTGTCATTAAACTATGGCTGCAACTAACCATCAAGTTTATCATCGACCAATCTGCAGTCGACAGTCAAAAAGCTGAAATGCGAAAGAAAGCAGGAAAAGCTCAAATTTCGGCAGAAAATGTTTTATGTTTTTACTTGTCAAATAGCATATACGACTAATTTTTCCAGCTTTGCTGCCAAAAATCAGTGCAAAAGACAGCATGTGGACAGATAGGAGAAAACCGTGGTGTGTAATGCATCACACATCCTCCAGTAAGTCTAGCTATTCAGAGAACTGTGTATCAGTGAAACACTGAAAACCTCTTATCTTCTGATGCGTTCCTTCTTCATTTCCTGGTAACTAATCCAAATATTGTTTACTGTATTGTAGCATTAACAATTGCTTTTTATATGGTTCAGCTCATCAACAGCTGGCTATAAATGTGTGATAGCGGGCCGGTTTTTATTTGGTGTGATCTTAATGTCCAACCAGCTAACCATCTGGGTTTATGATTAGGGTGGGGTTTTATTTTAGCCACATGCTTAAAAGACAAATTTCCTGAAACTACTATGAAGTCTCATACATTCTGACATTACAGTTTTTCTGTTAAAAGCCTTTCATTTGGATGCTTCAAACAGGGAACTGTTCTATAAATACAGAACCTAAACCCCTACATAGGTCACCAACAAGCTGGGGAATGTTATGAGGTTAAAGGCACAGCACTGCAGTTAGCAAGCCTGGAATAAAGTGAGTACACTCCATTGTTTTCACAATGTTGCTCTGCCAACACTGTGTGAAGGCAGGGTTACAGCTTTCCATCCATTCTCCTTAAACATGTTATTCCTGCACAAATCTCTTTTTTTTTTTGCATATGCGAGTGTTCAGAATATCAAATGTAAAGGTTTTCATAAACTGGGTATGAGTTGTATCACTAATGCATTACATCAACTGCTGATAGAGAGCAGCAAAACAGAGATTAGCCGATATAAAAATGTCACGATTTATATGAAATGCCAGTTACTTTAAGAGGCAAGTGGTTGAGAGTGAGTTTATTACTCTCTTCTGAAACCAAAAATGTATCTGGCAACTTTTGAACCTTGTCCTCAAACTACCTGAGAACACACTGTGTTGCTTTAAAAGCTTTGTGCCGGCCAGCTGCAGATGGCCTCACCGCTCATTCACCTCTAACAAAACGAACAAATAGCTCCCAGAGAGCCCGGCACACATGAAGACAAGTGGCCGCCGCTGATTTCCATATTCCATTAGAGGCCAAGTAGAAAAAGGCATTTTGGAGAAACCCTTATGGAAAAAGGTCATCCATGTAATAAGGGAGAAAAGCGCTGAGCAGCCTCGGATGTCAAATGGAAAACGTCATCAAATGAGTGACCAACACGAGAACAAAAGCGAGTCCTAATTAACGGAATGTTCTGATCTAACGAGCCTGAGTCAGACACCTGGTGGGTTTTTTTTCCTTCTCCTTAACGAGGCTACGAAGCTCAATGCTAATTCTCTACAAATGGTCCAATTAAAAGAAATCACATGGTTTTAATCCCGCTCTTCAAAGGCTTTTGGTCTGCACCCTTGCAATGATGAGGAAAACAGGAGGCAATCTAGCCAATTTAACTGTCAAAAGGGGTTTTGGTCTCTTAAGTGCAGTGCAGCTAATGAGCGACTTAGCTCCAACCAAATCCAGCTGGATTGTACATGAGACTAACACATGAGTTCAGCTATGTGGCTGAGATATCAGGAGTTCTCCTGCTGACCTGACACCAGACATCATTATTTTTAGGCCAGAAAAATCAGGGGTATGAGACTACACTTGTATATAAAAGGGTCTTACCAAGATGGTTTGGTTCATAGCTTGAAGATTGTTAAGGTGGAAACCTATTTGGCTCCAAGTACATTTAAAGCATACTTACCCATATAGTCATTCTATACCAAATCACACTCACAAAAGGTGATGAATGACTGCAGTCTAAATTATGTCAGAAAGGAGCTGCTTAAAAAAAACCTAAAAATGTTTATGATTTATTTTAAGTGGGCTCATTTTTAGGCAGATCTCAGATGACTGTGAGCATTCTGTTTTCTTGACTTGTAATGTGCTCAAACATTTGGCATTTTGGGAATTCTTAACCTTTGTACTTTTGCCTGAAATAAAGAAAATATGCCACTGGAGTAGACATGTGGTGTAAATCATTTTGAAGCATCAACTTTTTTAAAAAGCTGGATTTGATTCGATGGCTCAGGTCTTTGGGACGCTTTGCCTGGTGTTTTATGGCAGATAATGTTTAAATGGCTGAGCACCACAGTCATGAGGTGGCCAAAACTTAAAGCATACCCCGCTTTAAAGTCAGGTGTACTCTAAATTAGGCAAGAAATTGGTAGATTAATATCATCCTGTAATACAGAAAACTTGATGCAAGTATCCGAGACCTCAAACTCACTAGGTTAAATGTTTACAGAGCTAAAAGAAAATGTGCAAAGTAGTGTCATTTTCTCATAGACTTTTAGAAAACTGGACTTCTTTTTGTGACCACAGGAGTCGCTCCCTGCTGGTGGTTAGACGTAATGCAGGTTTAAGGCCCCTGACTTGACTTCACTTTTCAGACCAGCAGCCTGTGGTGCTGCACAAAGTTGAAAACACCTGAGTGCAAAAGCAACAGTGTTCCATCCTACTGGGGTTACGTACCAGACTATTTTAGGCTTTTACCAACACAAACTTGATGAAACTTACTCATAAACTTACTCAGGGCATGATCACAAATAACTGACTTAAAAACTGCAGACTGCTGTCTCCAATTACATGTCTTCTTTAGAGGAAATTCACCATTATCAAATCTTCATGTCTGTTTCTGTCACTTCTCTCTGCCAGCTTTTCCTCTCTTTTTCCTTCCCTGTTGCCTGCAAAATAAGTGAAACTGGTACGAAAGATGATTTTTAAAAAGTTAAGAAACCAGAGAAGCATTCATAAAACACAAACTTCACTTTTCTGGCTTCAGTTTGCGTTTCTCTGACAAAGGGAAGTCTGTTGTTTCTTATACTGTATTACTTGATGGTTATGTCTGTCTAAGTTTACTGCATACAATTGTTGTTGCTTGTGCCCTTGAACCTCAAAACTAGTTCTTGTTTGGAGACTGTAAGGCCAACCAGTAACCCTGCAGGACAAATGCTTTCACAAGTGAAATCAGAAAAGTCTTTGTCAACAAAAGATTTTAGTGCAGAGTCTGAAATATGGCGACTCAAAGCGTTCTCTCTCAAAATGTGGAACATCCAAACATTGGCAAAAGATGTTTGGGCACTCTTAATTTATTCACTGAGATGGTGACAAGTCCGTGGCAATAAATAGTGGGCACTTGATTGTCTTTGTGGGCCACTTGCTTCAGTTTGATCTTTTAATGCTGCGGTACCATTCTCTGGCTAAAACACTCTTGTGGGAGCCGTACCTCAGGTAGTCCCTGCGGCAGAGGATAAGGTTGGCCCGGGTGTAGAGGGTGGAGCCCACCCGGCCCAGGCGGCAGTCACAGCAGGCGCACTTCAGACAATCCTCATGCCAGTACCTGTCTAATGCCTGAAGCATGAAACGGTCCCGTATCTTCCCGTTACAGCCGGCACAGCCCCTCGGCTTCTCTCTGGACTGGAGGGACACGAGAGACACACCTGGCAAGAAGAAGGTCAATAAACAGACAGCAGGACGGGCAGACACAGAGATAGAGGAGATTTAATTTCAGTTTTCTGTCAGGGATGAGCAACAAAGAGTAAACCTTAATAAGCTTTTTCCACCAAAAACTGGGGGAACAGGAGTTTATCTGCAGTCTATTGATTTAATTTTATTGTATTTTTATTTTATTGCTGCACAGTGGGACATACAACACATACTGTAACCTTTTTTAAAAATATATAATAGAGCAAAGCATACATATATAGAGTGCCACTTCATTAGGTAAGTCTATGGGAAATTTCTAGTTTTAAAATGTTTTATGACACTGTGGGAAATGTGTTGATTCAATATTATAGACTGAAGAAGCCTTAATTGGATTAACGCCTCTATGAACCACTCAATATAATAAAAATAGACCTGATATGGTAAAATAGTTGTTTTGCGTTGCATTATGTTGCACAGGTGTGCCCGTTAAAGTGGAAGTATTGAGTAGCAATTTAAACAAGGAAACGTGTACTCACTCTCCTCCTTGTCCAGTACCATCCTTCAGGAAAACGACAATAATCCAACAACAGCAGAAATACCACCCCTTGTTCTTCTGCGTGGAAGACACCACGAAGAGGCCTAAACGCGCTGTTTGAACGGAGAGTCGCTCAAACTTCAGCTCCGCTCTTCATAGTCCCCGAAGAGAGTCAAGAGAAACAGCCGTGGAGTCGCTTTCTTTTCTCTCGTGCGTAAAAATAGCCCGTGGATGGATGAAAACAGCGTCCCGGAGTATCACCTTGCCAGCAGCAGAGATGTCCTCAAATCAACAGTGGCTGAGCATTATCTTGGCTGATGTCAGTGCGTAAGTATTTCTCTATCTGCACAGGCTGCGGCTGTTCCCCTCAAATGAGCCCTTCTGCACAGAGCGAGCCTCCCACTCTCCCCCTCCCCCTCCCACTGTCTCTCTCTCTCTCTCTCTCTCTTCTCTCTGCAAAAAACTCAGAGTCAAATGGGTTTTTTTTTAAGGCTGCGTGCTAATTATATAAAGTCATTATGTTCAGATCTGATAGTAACCGCCCCCTCCCTCTCTGAATCAATTATTCAATACGCAGTCACACACCAGGACAGCCCGGGCCTGAGGTGTTTTAAAATGAGCTTATTCAACTCCAAGGACACCAATTATCTCCAGGGCGCCCTGTAGTCAAAGCTGTGGCTTTTCAGCACGACAGATGCAGAGCCTTTTTGCGCGCACGTGCACAGGCGCGCGCCTGTGTTCATCGTGTTCATCCTTTATTTATGCTCTTAGGATTTTTTAAGTGATAATAGATTAGCTCAGAGTGAGAATATACCGTATTACAGATACCATGACAGATATTCACAGGACTGCAAGAGTCCTGCGAAAACTTTATTTTTCGCATGAAAGGCTATCATAGAAATGTTATAGCCATACAGGTGATTAAACCTCCATAGCGTAGCAGATACTAAAAAGATACTCTGAGTTAACAACATTATTTTTGGATGGCCTTGAACATGGAATTAATAATAATAATAATAATAATAATAATAATATTAAAATAAAAAAAAACATTATTAAACTGCTAAAAACCCAATATCATTTCTACTGCAGATTTTTAGTAATGTTTTAGAGATTGTAGGGTTAGTGGGGGCGATGCCAGTATAGATCACATAAAAAATAGATGGAAACCAATAAAATAGCAATAAAGTAGCTGAAAGCTCAATAATAGACCAATTGCATGCCACAAGATCCTGTGGGAAAATTAAGAAGTTAATAGTACACCACAACAAGCATATAGCATGATAGATTCACTTCATGATCACACATTTGGTCCCTGTGAGAATATGATGAGAATATGTGACATAAAAACACTAAAAACAATGGTGTGCCTACTAAAGGGTTTAGGCCTTTAGTAGGCACACCTGCGTTTTTTTTTGTTTGTTTGTTTGTTTGTTTTGTTTTTTTTTAAAGAAATGTCAGCTATGCAAAGTTGCTAAAACTTATATAAGCTGGGTACTGCAAGCCCATGTTGAAATATTAAGGAGAAACCATAAAAATATACAGCACCTAAAGGTCACAATGACCTAATTGGTAAACCTATTACTACAGGATTATTAGGTGATAAGCAGTGGTTCCCAAACTGGTGGAGCATAGAGCCACTGCATGCAGACAAATGCTGTGTGGTGCATAATTATGATTCATGGAGTAGTATTAATGAAATAAAGTGCTCAGATCCTATCTAGGCTATGATAGTGATGCATCAAATCATTTTTTTCAGCTTCTGGAGAATGGCTTTTGCTATAGACCTCTGACTTCCTGAGTATAATAGAAATATCATAAGCATACAGTCATCTATTCATAGGAATCTATGCAGGTCTGTGAAAAACAAAGTACACCCTTACCTGCAGGAATCAGATGCTGCTAATCAAATACACTTGATCATCAGCAAGTGTGAGCACCTCTACAAAAGCCAAAGTTTTGGCAGTTTGCTGGTCTGGAGCATTCAGGTGTAAACACAGGGCCAAGGAGGACAGACATCAGCAACTGTTGCTGCCCATCAGTCTGAGAAGGGTTATATAAGGGTTTCCAAAATTTTATTCAATTCAGTTTTTTTTATATAGCATCAAATCACAGCAGTCGCCTCAAAGTGCTCTATATTGTGAGGTAAAGACCATGCTATAATTGTGGAGAAAAGCCCAACAATCAAAACAATCCTGTATGAGCAAGCATTTGGTGACAGTGGGAAGGAAAAACTCCCTTTTAACAGGAAGAAACCTCCAGCAGAACCACGGCTCAGGGAGGGGCAGCTAGCTGCCATGATAGGTTGGGGGTGAGGGAGGGAGACAGGACAAAAGCTATGCTGTAGAAGAAAGCCAGAGATTAATAATAACTAATGATCACATGCAGAGTTGCGTATAAACACAGAGAGAGTGAAGAGGTTGCATCTGAGTAAACCACAAGGCTTCTGAAACAATGTCCTTTGGACAGAAGAGACCAAAGTGAAGATGTTTGGTGATGCACAGCACCATGTTTGGTGAAAACCAAGTACCGCATATTGGCACAAACACCTCATACCAACTGTCAAGCACAGGGGTAGAAAAGTGATGATGTAGGCCCTTTTTTTTTATAGCCACATGATCTGGACACTCATTTGACCATGAAATGAGTTTATCATGAACTCCTCTGTATACCAAAATATTCTGGAGTCCAATGTGAGGCCATCCATCTGACAGCTAACGCATGGGTTAGCTGATAATTTGGTCGTGCAACAGGACAATGATCCCAAACACAGCAGCAAATCTATAACAGAATAATGGAAAAAGAGAAGAATCAGGGTGTTGCAATGGCTCAGTAAAGGGCCTGACCTCAACCCGACTGAAATGCTGTTGGGAGACCTTCAGAGAACTGTGCACAAAGAAATGCCAGCAAACCTCAATGAACTGAAGCAATGTTGTAAAGAAGACTGGGCCAGAAATTCCTCCACAATAACGTGAAAGACTGATAAAATTATACAGAAAAGATTACTTCAAACCAAATGAATTTTGAGTAGTTCTGCAACTTGCTCTGACATACTGCAAGTTCTTGATTAATACTATAAGATAATATGATACTTGCTGTTGTCTTTGCAACCTCAGTGGTAGACTGATTGTATGACCTTCTTATAAGAACATGATAATAGTTAAGAGTTTTAAAGTTTAATACTTTAATCTTTAAGACATTTATGTAGGGTAATTATAGAAATACTTGTTATGGAATGGTCTTAAATAGCTATGCAATAAACCTACCTCAGTCAGTTTTATCCTTATATGAATGCAACAGAAATCTGAATAGCCTTGAAAGTCAATTTTTAACTCCCAGACCTCCCGTAAGTCACTATATTGAGACTTTATGAATAGAAATACCACAGGGCATGGTAAGGTCATTATTTAAAGTTAATATTGAGCATCCAGACATAGTCCCCGTAGACAGATTATTGGAACATTATAGTGATTTTCAAAAGCGTTATCAAGGCTGGTACTCATCCCAGTCCATAAACAACATGGCAGCCTGCTTCCAAATAGATCATCCGGCCCTAAATCCTCCTCATTAGAAGCTGTGGCATCAACAACTGTTCTAACATGGCCCCTGGATCAGGTCACACTAATTAACCAGCACCATCGACCGACTATTCCTCATTATCCACCCTCTCATCTGATCGCATATAGGCCATCAAGACAGCTAACGATCAACAGACTAATTAATCAGCTGATGAGGTGCAAGTGAAGCTCCGGGTTCCCTCTTCATTTGCGAGACACATGGGAGCTAATTAGTTCAATTATTAATGCATCTAATTAAATAGTTTCTCTGGGTAATCATGGTTACAGTCTCATCCTCCATCAGTTCCTGTAATAAATGGATCTGCAATGTGTTAGACCCTTTTTGTCCTTTATTTTGACATACACTAACTTTAGTGCAATGGCTGGCCCTTACTAACCATTACAGGCTATTCCCAGGCCCGGACCCCATTAAGCTAATTGCACTAAAAGCAGTCTGTGGCTGACATTAAAGGTGAGCAGTGGTTGGGGCTCTAATTAGCAGTCTGTGGAAATAGGAAGTCTTTTGGCCATCTGCTGCAGTTTGCCATCCTGCCTTCAGTGTGAAAAGGGCAGTTACAAATTTAGGCAATGCTTTTTTTAGGAGGGCTGTTTATCATATATAATGCCATGAGAGCCCACTGCAGGGAGCATATTTCATACAGGAAGAGCTAAATTTAGAGAAGGGAATACCAGGAATCTGCTGCATTTTGTGGCATGCTGCATATAGTAACATAACCAGCCTGTGTGCACACATCATACAAGTTGCAGTTTATTGGAGCACATGCTTTTCCAGCACCTAAATAGCAGGCTGCTATCAAATGCATAAAAAGCGCTTTGATCCAGAATGGAATTTCTCAGCAATTATTTGATAGATGACCATGCTCTTTTACATGCATTCATGATGAATCATGCTGAGTCTATGTGGTTATTCAAGTAATTTTCCATGCCATCACTTAGTAGAAATTTATACATTATATTTATTTTGCTGCAAGGTGGCTCAATGGTCAGCATTTTGCTTCACAGCAAAAGGCTCCTGGGAGACACCAGCAAAACCAGTATCAATTCCACCAGCAAAATTTGTATCCTAAAATTCTAAACTAAAAAGCTTGCAGCTATTTTTTTTTTTTATTGTGCAGATGTTAAGCTGCTGGAATCAGTATTTAAAGAGTAGTAGTAGTATTATTACAGCCTCACAGAACCACAAGCTGTACAAGTGTTTTTCAGAGTTAATTCGCTAACTGCCGATCAGCTGGACAATAACAAACTCCCATCTTTTGTTTATTTATGAACTCCCAAGCTCAAACTCTACATCATCTGTTGCAAATTTAAACTAAAATAGTTATAATTAAATCCTTATCTAATGTTAACAAACCTATTTACAATAATACTTGCAGACTATCGTCAACATGCTGTAGCTGTGTACTGTCACCAGGGGGCAGTGTTAGAAATCTTGGAAACAACCAGGCTGTGGCCAACTCTTGTGTTTGTGCTGTTGTTGGTCCTTTAGTTTAGCTTCAACACATAATCATAATAGAAAAAGGATGTATTTGTAGTGAAGTAAAACTAGAGCGTTAAAAACAAATTTAAAAAAGTTTTTTAAAGACTTAATGCTAGCAGGGTGGCATGGCACTCCAGTGGTTATCATCATTTCCCAGAAGGTCCTGAGTTTGAATCAGCCAGCCGGTGAGGCCTTTCCTGGTGGAGTTTGCATGTCCTCCCTGTACCTGTGAATGTAAGCGTGAATAATTATCTCTCGGTGTGTTCCTCCATGGATTCCAGTACTGCTTGCTTACCCAAAATCCTTCATTTGTTGTTGCCAACACAGTTGTGGTACCATGAATTCCACTTTAGTATGTGGAAATAGCAGAATGATTTAAAAAAAAAAAAGGACCCCAAAACACCAGCATTTGTAAATATGGTCCACAAAGCAAAGTGCTTTACCAGACAGGCCTGGCTGATTGTAACAAAGCTGCACCTGGACTCCCAAGAGGTTAGATTTGTGAGAGTGTGGTTGTTTGTTCTGATTCCTCAGCTGGGCTGGATGGGGAAATCTGACAAAAAAATTAAGATTTTAAGACATGAAGAGATATAATCATCCTATATGTGTAGATTTAATCCCCTGAGGCAATATGTCTTAGAATATAATATAAACACGATTCAGTAAGTTACATGAGAAGAACAGAGTGTTCTCTTTCAGGTCATTTCTGTTTCTACAGATCCCAGAGAAGACTAAACAAATGATAAAATGGAGACTCCGAGGTCATTAGACACCTAGCTATTGTTTTCCACAATTATTGTTTTGTATATGATGTAACCAACACTGATAACATGTGACTATATTGAACCCTAAACTGAATGAAAGGGTACCAGTACGGCATGTCAGCTCACACGGGTATGGCATGTAGTTCTGGTCCAGATATCTGTCTACTGCTGAAAATGGCTTAATTAAATTTAATAATTGGACTCCTTATTCTCATGTATTGTCTCATTCCTGTTTCGATAAACGAACATGCAAAACAAAAGCTTTAGAAAGAAAACAAACACACACACACACACAGCAGTAACTAAGATAAAAAACACATTCTTTAATTTTCTTCAGACAAAAAGTGCCTTTAAAAGAAACAAGTAAACCTAACACATTCACCTTCAGCATCCAGAACTTTCTAAATCTGACATGACAGCGCTGCATTCATGTCATGTTAGGCTCAAATGCAGAAATCACAAATATCCCATGACATGTTGTGAAATTCCGGCTTCAATGATGTGTAATCAGGTTTAATTTTGTTTGGTTAACAGTCAACATTCAAGGCCTAGGCCAAGGAGCATAGAAAGTTTTATATTCCACTGGAACAGTAAATTGTTCTCTCTAAAGTAGTTTGGGGGAGAGACACTGCTCCAAGTTAGGAAGTTCAAATAATTCTTATTCATGAGTGATGGTGAAGGTGGCGCATTACTTGGACTGGTGGATTGCTGCAGCGTCAGCAGTATTGCAGGCATTGTATTGGACTGCTGGGATGAAGAGAGTGAAGTCGAAAGGCAAAGCTTTTGATCTGCCAGTCCATTTACGTTCCATCTTTCAACTGTAGTCACAAGATCTGGGTAATGACCGAAAGAGTAAGGTAGCATGTACAGCTGCTCCAAGGCATTTCCTTCATAGAATGGCTCGGCTCAGCCTTTAGAGATAGGGTGCAGAACTTGGACATCTGGAGGGATTTCAGAGTAGAGACATTGCCGCATCATATCAAAAAGAGCTAGCTGTGGTGGTTCGGGCATCTGGTTGGGCTCCTTGGAGATTTTCTGGGCATGCCAAACTAGGAGAAGACCCTGGGATAGAGCCAGAACTCACTGGAGAAACTATGTATCTCATCTGGTTTGCTGCCACTGCGACCCAGCCTGGATGGATGGATGGATGGATGGATGGATGGATGGATGGATGAATGGAGACTGCCTGTAAATGTGTGCCATAATCACCATTTTATGGCAGCTGGCTTTACACCCTACCTTTCAGTGTGGACATTTAAAAAAGCAGTGAAAAAAACACAGATTGTATTACGTTAGCTATTGTTTAGTGAGGTCCCATTGTGAAGCCTCAAGCTGAGTGCTTTGTCCATCACCAGCTTCCTGTTTTGAAACTGGATGATGCTGGCAAGGGGTGTATCAGGGTGAGAAATCTAGAAACTCCACATGCTCACACAATAGTGACTTGTCAATCATAAAGTAGACACATCCTAGAAGATATCCTGCTTAATCACCCTTTTTACTCTAATGGCACCATAATGTATAAGATGAACATTATGTTATATTTAATAGCACTTAAAACTAGTCACTAAAACCAGAAATTCATCAGGCAAGTGTTTACTGAGGTCAGAGATCTATGGGTTCTTATGGTCATTTTCCCCATAGACTTCTGTGAAATGAAACTTCTTTTTAAAACCAGAAGACTCGCCCTCTTTTGGCCATCAGAAAGAATGCAGGTTTAAGGCTTGTCTTTGGCAAGCTATGTCAAAGCCGACAAAAAGACAACTGGAATTCCATTTATGGAAATGGATGAGAATATGGTAAATATTTGTTTATGTTAAAATTTAAAAAGGAATATATTTAATAATGATATTGTTGAAATGGATGGGATGAGAGAGAGAGGGTGTATAAAACTTTTGCCACCAAGCTTGCTGAATATCAACTTTAAAAACATGGTTTGTAGATACAATCCAAGAGCAGTGAGGGCATTTGACTTACTTTGTCTACATATTTTTTAGCAGATGGTGTTTTATCCTGCCCAGGGGTAAACAACATTTTGACACTTTACTGTGCATATTAATCACAAGAAATTAAAACTAGAAGTGACATTCTGTTTTGTTTTGTTTTTAAAGCCATTAAATGTAGGATGATGTGTTTAGAGGACACTATCACCCCCATTAAAAAGGTTATGATATTAATATATTTATTTTAAAAGTTAGTATCTTACACAATAGAATTCTTTACATCAGCTTTAACATCAAAAATGCATACAGATAACCAAGGGAACTGCTGAAGACAATCATCAGTCCACATCTTCATATATCACAACCCAAAAGGAATACTACGTGCTGTGAAGAAGGGTTTTTTTTGCATGTCTATCACACTTACATGTTTCTGATCATCAAAGAAATTTTAATATTAGACAAAGATAAATCAAGCAAATACAAAATGCAGTTCTTAAATGATTATTTCATTTATTAAGGAAAAAAGCTGTCTAAACCTACCTGGATCTGTGTGAAAAAAAATACTTATCACTTAAATAGAACCTGACTGACAAAGTGAACTAGGCTAAAAGATCTTGAAAAGTGACACATCATCCCACGATCTAAATCAAGAACAGATGAGAAGCAGAGTCATTGACATATATCAGTCTGGAAAGGCTTACAAAGCCATTTCTAAGACTGGAACCAGGGTGAGCAACACTATTCAGAAATGGGGAAAACTTGGAGCAGTGGTGATCCTTCCCAGGAGTTGCCAGCCTACCAAAATTACTCCAAGAACACATTAACAACTCATCCAGGAGGTCACGAAAGAACCCAGCGCAACATCTAAAGAACTTCAGGTCTCAGTTGCCTAAGTTAAGGTCAGTGCTCATGATTCAACAATAAGAAAGGGACTGGGCAAAAATGACATCCATCCATTAAAACGATTCTGCAAAAAGAATGAGCCAAAATTCCTTCACAGCAATGTGAAAAACTGGCAGTAATAAGGCCTGAGTGTGGCTAGTGAAATAAAACTTGGATTAAGGTTTCCAAATAAATGTGATTAATTATAAGGAATTAATAATTTAACAAGGGGGAGGCAATCGCTTTTTTCATACAGACCCAGGTAGGTTTAGATACACTGTATTGCCAAAAGTATTCACTCACCCATCCAAATCATTGAATTCATCCGTTCCAATCACTTTCATGGCCACAGGTGTATAAAACCAAGCACCTTGGCATGCAGACAGTCAATCACTACAGACCTTCAAACTTCATGTGGCCTTCAGATTAGTTCAAGAACAGTGCGTAGAGAGCTTCATGGAATGGGTGTCCATGGCTGAGCAGCTGCAGCTGCAAGCCTTACATCACCAAGCACAATGCAAGTCGCTGGATGCAGTGGAGTAAAGCACACTGCCACTGGACTCTAGAGCAGTGGAGACGTGTTTTCTGGAGTGACAAATCATACTTCTCCATCTGGCAATACGATGGAGGTGTCGATGTTAAGTGGTAGCCAGGGGAACAGTATTTGTCCGACTGCATTGTGCCAAGTGTAAATTTTGGTGGAGGGGGGGATTATGGTGTGGGGTTGTATTTCAGCAGTTGGGTTCAGCCCCTTAGTTCCAGTGAAAGGAACTCTTAATGCTTCAGCGTACCAAGATATTTGGGAAAATTTCATGCTCCCAACTTTGTGGGAACAGTTTGGGGATGGCCCCTTCCTGTTCCACCATGACTGCACACCAGTGCACAAAGCAGGTCTATAAAGACATGGATGAGTGAGTTTGTGTGGAAGAACCTGACTGGTCTGCACAGAGTCCTGACCTCAACCTGACAGAACACCTTTAGGATGAATTAGAGCGGCAACTGCGAGCCAGGTCTCCTCATCCAACATCAGTGTCTGACTTCACAAATGCGCTTCTGGAAGAATGATCAAAAATTCCCTTAAACATTCCTAAACTTTGTTGAAAGCCTTCCCAGAAGAGTTGAACCTGTTATAGCTGCAAAGGATGGGCCGATATCATATTAAACCCTATGGAGTAAGAATGGGATGTCACTCAAGTTCATACACATGTGAAGGCAGACGAGTAAATATTTTTGGCAATAGAGTGTAGTTGTTTTCCCTCAATAAATGAAATAATCATTTAAAAAACTGCATTCTGTATTTACATGGACTATCTTTGTCTAATATTAAAATTAGTTTGATGATCTGAAGCATGTAAGTGTGACAAACATGCAACACATGAGAAATCAGACAGGGGGCAAATACTTTTTCACAGCATTGTACATTTCGAATAACTTCTAAGCCAGGACTGCGTAGCCCCTTTCCGTATATTATATTCTGGAAAAAAATCATATTCGCTTTCAGAAATTTTTGTTCAGAGTTCCTCTGCCACAGATGCAGCCTGTCACACTTGAAGGGTATCTCTTTGATCTGTCAGCCTAAAACTTGGCAAGACAACTTCAGCAGCAGCGTACAAGCACGAGCCTTTTTAGGGCTGGAACACCATGTAATGTCATGTGTCTCTTCTGTGTTTGACTAAACCAAAAATCTAAAGTTTCCCCGTGCAGCCACAAAATGCTTAAATATAATTAATGTTTCTAAAATAAGTAGACACGTGTAATCTGATTACATTACCTTAAAGGCACAGTAGGACATCTATAAAAATTAAATGTTAATATGTTGGTATCAAATCTACTGTACCTGTAATCCATTTGTGTCACTGAATATAAGGCATTTTTAAAATGAGTAGACTGAGCAGTTTGGGCCTTAGTACATCCTTCTGAACTAGAAATGTGCAAACGATGAACTCTACTTTCTGGCAGTGCCAGCACAACAACAGATCTTGGCCATGAGTGAGATACAATCATTATTAACAATAGCTACACCTGTGTTTGTCAAATGAAACGTCCACAGTGAGAAAAGATTATCATTGGCACTAGTCACTTATTCTAAGGCTAGCTCCAGTTGCTCTTATAGCTTCAAGTGCAGCAATTTAGCTACAGTGTAACTCATATTAGCCAGCCAAAAGCAGTGGTCTACCTACACACACTTAATTATACACAACATACACGAACATACTGTGTACAAAGACTTCTGCTTAAACCAATGCAAGCAATGATTTTTTGTTTCCTATTCAGTGTAGTATAAATTTACAAGGATGCTCTGGCTGAGCTGGCATGAAGACTCAAAGGGTATTTGATACTGCAGCAATATCAAATATTTCATTAGATTCAGCTTATTTTGCATTATTAGTGCAGGCAGATAAGAACATCTTGCATGGCAGTATTTAGTGCACAGACAGCAGGACATCATATTTAGTGTAACAGGAGACAGCAGGATACCTAATAAAACATTAACAAATCGGATGACATAAAATGGATTTCATAATTCCTTCTTCACAAAAACCTTCACATCCATTCAGTGTACACACACACACACACACACACTATATATATATATATATATATATATATATATATATATATATATATATATATATATATATATATATATATATATATATATATTTATATACACAAATGTAACACATTAAAAAATATTCAGTGAATCTAACCTTAAATTTTGTATCTCTAGCTATTTTTTCAGGGGGGCGATGTCTCATTTTAGAAACCAGCTCTTCACATACATTCATCAGGCAATCACTGTGTTCACTCATGCAGAATGACACACAGCGCAGAGCACATGACAAAAAAAAAATGTCCTTGAGCAAGTCAGTGTTGCTAAGATGGACTTAAAATCATGTTTTCATTAATATCTTAAGAGAAGACATGTTTCCATAAAGATAACTATCTGCACGGTGTCATTTTCAGCTTATTTTAATTGAAAAAATATTGACTTGCAACATCAATATGCAGTTTCTGTTTTTTTTTTGTTTTTTTTAAGAACAGCCAGACAAAACAGTTTAACGTCTATTTATTTTTGTACTCAATATTCCAGTCAGATAGTTTGGTGGTGAGAGGTGAGTGAAGTGCCACCTGTTTCTGCTGTGGATCCATTTCTTTGGAGGTTCAAATTTTTGGAAGACAGCCAAACCTCTGTCAGTCTGACTAAGCTGTTGGGTTTGAGATTGGAGTGGGGATGTGCTCACCAGCTGTGAGATTAAGGGGAACTGATCGATGGCCTTTCTGATTGGCTCTTGGGGTGTCCCAGCAGCATCCAATCCCCTTGGTTCGGATGGTTGTCCACGGCCGATCCAAAAGCAATTCTTCCTCTGCACAGGGGCCAAATAAGATCACTGACCTGAAGCTTCGAGGCCACGCTTGGAGGTTCTGTCTCCATTTGTCTGCACTCCTCATTTCTCTGGAAGAAATGAGTCAGACAGAAGAGGAGAGAGAGATGAAAAGATTGAATAAAATCAGCATTGATATGAAAGGCATGTTGCACCTTCACACTTTATTTCACTTAATCTGCATTTCCTGACACCTTTGTTGTTATTAAGCTCTAATGTCCACTGTGCTCTGCACTGCTCTCTCCAGAAATTACCTGTCAGTCAAACTCAGTTGGGAAACGCTGTGATGTCTTTTTTCCTCAGATTTGCTTCGAGTCTCTGTAGGTGGGGCTATTTTCTTTTTTCTCTTCTGTTCTGCCACATCGAGAGCTGTTTTCTGCCAACCGCTGCTTTTTTTATTCAAAACAAACGGCTTTAGCAGCAGCTCGAAATGTAAAATTCATGACTTCCTGTGCGTCAAATGATTTTCTTTTTATGAAAGAGAGGGGGAAAGTGTTTCCTGTGCATCAAGGAATGCCTGTAGGTATTTAAGAGCATAAATGTGTACATTTAAAATATGTGAGCTTCAATAAGTAGCTTCTATTTACTTGACCTGACATGCATTTTAAATTAAAGAAATACACACTTTCAAGAAGCATGTTTATTTCTTGATCTAAGTAACCTTCATTTATAGGCAAATACTAAATACTAGATGATGCCTGAGCCATCTGCTACAGAGTGGCTTCCTTATCCATGTTTTAAAGCATTACAGACCTGTGCCCACAGGTCAGTGTGTATATGTCTGTCTTTATCATCATTTTCCACCCTTTTGTGCTCATTCTGCATTAGCTTTTTAGCCTTTTTGCAGATTATGCTGACTCATATCTCACCCCATGGGAAAATTGTGACCATCACAAAAGTATTTTCTTTGTCTCCTGTGAAAGAAATAATTTTTCTATTTGGAGATTGCCCGATACTGACCTGTTCTTCTAAATCCCTGTTTGGAGAAATAAGGCTCAAAAGACAAAATAATTGCAAAAGTAATTATCCTGTCTAGTTTGAGGATAACAACTTAGTGTTATCTCAAGAAAGGCTAATTTTAGACAAAGTTCTGTTTGATAACATTCATCTCGCCTTAGCTCTTTTTAAGAAGGGCCAAAATGAGAGGATGGATTTTTCTCAGGAGCTGAAAGTCAGCAGGACAGAATGGATGGTCAAAACCTCCCAGCTGCATATAGAAAAAAACAGCTGGACAAAGAAGAGAGTTTAGTTGAAATGTTCCTTTCCACTGGGTTTGCAGTCATTTGACTTTATAACAAGAAATATTAACAGTGTCTTCTTAGAGAGGCAAGGGCAATTCAGTAATTCCTTAAAATTCCTTATATATTTTAGTACACCTTTGAATATCTCAGGTTTACAATATGTGTATTTTTACTCATATACAGTACTTAAGAAGATAAGTAACCAAAAACTGTTCTGGGAAATCCAAGAGAGAGCACTCTCCACCTACATTATCAACAAACGAATTCTTGCAAAGTCTGCTTATGTTGGTTTTCCTTTAATTTGTTACTCACATTTATCTCAGGCCTGCTTTCTGCGGTTGTCTCTTCCTAAGTTTATGCCTAAGCCATCACAGAGAACCACTAACAGGAATGCAGGCATCATTTATGGCATGTGCATTTTCAACATTAACCAAATAAAAGGACGAATGTCCGCTATTGAGCTGATTCAATATCTAATTTGTGAAGTCGCACGAGCAAGAAATGAAAACCTAAGGCCAGATCATCATCGTGATCTGTGCCGCCATCTAGTGGAAACGTGAGGGAGCATGATTTTGCCTAAGAAGCCTAAATTCAGTCTTCACAGTGAAGCGTTTCTCACTTCTCTGGCTCCACGCTAACTATTTTTAGCACAGGAAATTCTTTTCTTTTCTAAAGGCTTTAGAGTAATGCCTCCTCTCATGGTCATCTGATTAAAATTAAGCTCAACGCGAAAGAGCAGTCCCTGTGAAGAACCAAAACAGCTATCAATGTTTAACTTTAATATCCTCTGGAGCAACCAGTGTTTTTACAGCATTTACAAAAAGAGCATTCATCTACAAAACAGTGCATAGGTGAACTTATTTTTCACAATGTGAAGTACATTCCTTCTGTATGAAATCATGGTGGCATAACTGGATATAAAAAGAAAAACAGTAGAGTGCTGAATAAATTCCATGTGTTATTTGTACATTATGGTGTTCATATTTAGGGTGTTTTCCTTTCATTTTCTTTCTTTCTTTCTTTTTTTTTTTACAGTGAATATATACAAAATACATACAGTTTACAACCAAAGCTGAGTACAATCATGTGCAACAAAAACCATGTTAAACTAATCAAAATGATTTTACCTTGTAATAAATGCATTATTTTCAACTGGCTATTTGCTCTTATTATGAAACACAAACTCATATGGTAGCAACTTGTTAAATACAAAGTATCATATTCTGCTTTATCATCTCCAAAAAAAGCAGGATATCCAAAAGAATGCCCTGCTATCATAGACCAATTTAGAATCATCAGTTAACCTAAACCCCATGCGTGTCTTTGGACTGAAGTTTTTTGAGTGGGGGGAAGCTGGAGTACCCAGACAGAAGCCACACAAGCATAGGGGGGAACATGTAAACTCCACACAGAAATGCCCCAGCCAGCCAGTGGATTCAAACCCAGGACCTTCTTGCTGAAAAGCAATGGTGCCGAACCACTGTGCCACCATGCAGTCACTAGCCAGGTCAAGCATTTTGTTTTTCAATTCAGTTGGCTTCAGCTTTAGCTAAATAAACTGTGTTAAAAGAAACGTTTCAGTGAGAATGGCCACGGGTAAACTCAGATTTGATATAGCAGGAGCTGTTAAAAAAATTAGAAAACGAATTTAGAGAGTATGCCTATTACAAGTAGCAGTGCAGTCATGCAGTAACTAAAACATTATGCTTCCACAGAGTGGCATTACTATGAAAATACACATTTAATAGACATTTAAAATAACTATGTCATGTCACTTATACTGCCAGTAAAATATTATAACATTGCAAAACATGCTGAGCAAAAAGCTGCAAAACACTGAACTGAAAAGGCAATACTCAGGTAGAACTGAACCAATCAGAAAATGAAGACATGGTGTTGAAATTTTCATTCAGCACGATGCACTGATGGCCAGCAATGTACTGATGCAGGAGGCAGTGATGCAGTGCAAATGTTTAACAAAAGTTGACTTTATGTGAACATTTCACTCAAGCTAATCAGTCTCCATGCTGTCATGTTGGGATTGTTAATGGAATGATGGAGGATATATGCCTTTGCCTGTAAATTTTGCATCCTTGGCCATCTGAGCCTTACCGCCAACCATTCATATTGCTCATGATATAAACAGGGTCAGTGTTTGCATACTCAACAGTTTTCTAAGCCAACACATCAAGGCTGCTTCCCCTTATGGGCCATATATAGCGGAAATATCTCAGTTCATGATTAGCTGCAAACTGTACTGGGAGCATCATACTGACTTTCTCCTCTTGCCAAAAACATTGTTGATGAGCTTGGCCATAGACTTTGAGCCGCTGTAGCGTCGTCGGTCAGCGCGATACTTCAGGTGCTCCATCACCTGCCTGATGAGTTGTGTAAAGAGGTTGGCAATGTCTTGGTAGCTCTCGGCTGCTGAGACCTCCTGGAAGTGACAGCGGTTTTCCTGCGCCAGGCAGCGGCCTTCATCCTCACGCACCTGCCGAGCATGGCAGAGGTCCTGCTTGTTACCCACCAGGCAAACAGGAACGTCCATTTCCCTGAAAAAGACAATGGGGAAGCTTTAAAACAGTCAGTCTGCAAGATGACTGTGGATGGCAAGATGACGAGGATGCAGAGCTTCTTAGTTTTATTTTACACCGCTTGAATCCTGCAGCACACAAAAATGCAACATTCTCTCTATTAAGAAACCTATCCTACCCTTCTGAGTGCAAAGCAGATGTTGTGCTTGATTTATGTGCACATGATCCAATAGTTCCACTTGTTATCTACCCCTGCATTTATTATGAAATGCCTGTCGTTACACATCTCTTCCCACCATGTTATCAGGATGCCTTGGCATGTCTCCAGGCATGTCATGTGGATGGCCCTTTTTTTTTTTTTTTGCACACTAAAATTTACCAGACACCCTCACAGCCAGTCCCTCGCTCATCATCATGAATCATTTATCAGTTTGAGTTTGTGAGGGGGGCAGTTCGGACTCCCACTGTTCCCCAAATTCAGAACTGCATGTAGATTCCTGTTCAGCTACAAAGAAACTAGGGCACAAATACTCTGTTTTGCTGTGTTTTCCTATAGTGTATGCAGCATGTTCAACTCATATAGTCCGTGTAAATCATTTTTAGCACTTCATGTGTCACCTGCAACTAGAAGGTAACTTTAAACCTCTGGTTACAGATTTTTTTTGAGGGGCCATGAAGGTGCAGTGAAACTACTTCAATTAACATTTTTCATTGCATGAGGATTTCACCTAAAATTTACAATCATAGACTTGGAAAAAAAAATTTTGCCTCAGTTTTAAAAACAGGCATTGTTGGAGCATGCAGAGTTGCAGTTTAGTAATCACTGATCCAATCCATTACATCTCAACAGCAGCTATTATTAAGGTTCTTCTGACCCTTTACAGTTCTCCATGCGTGCCTCCCGAATCTGCCGCAGGATGTTTTTGGCATTGATGAAGGAAGTGCGGTCACTGATGTTGTACACCACCACAAAGCCATCTGCCCAGTCCACCGGCTCCTCAAGTATACACCTGGCCTCTGAGCTCTGCCAAGAAGAACATGTGCTTTTATTTTGGAATCATCCAGTTTGTCGCCAGTTTATGTGTTGACTGGCTTGTTTTTACAGTCAAGCAGAGAGATATGGAGCCTGTATTCCTTACACACCGGTATAGCTGGTATTATAAACATTTTTTATTTTTCATTTCCCTGTTTTGACCAAAAATTTGTTGCATTCAATTCCAGACACAACCCTTTTTGGTTACATCAGGAAGTGTAGCTGGTGTAAAGCTCTGCCAAGACAAACATGCAGAGCTACCTGCAGTGGCAACCCTTTATGACATGGTAGCAGCTGAAAGTAGCTAATACTGGAAAGTATTTCAAAGTGGGACCTTAACAATATCAGTAACACCCGTAATAAATGTGGAGTGAGACTAAGACTACAAGTGTTTGTGACCTTGATGAGACATAAACAGTGCAACAAAGACAAGAGGCCTGGGGATGTGTCTGAGTGCTATAAAACCCCAGTTTAAAGCCTTTCTCTTTACTGACTTCTTTTTGTGCAGTCCAGGTCAGACGGGCAGGATTGTAACTCTGTGTTTCTTATGGGACAGCAGTGTTACAGGGGGAGTCTAAACAACAAAGGCATGGACCTTTTTTTTTTTTTTGTCCTGAGCCAAGAGAGATTCCAATAAAAAAGCTAACTCTGTAGTGAAATCCCTCTCCAGTCTTTAGTTTTGTTGAAGGAATAAGCAGTTTATATGGTTCCTTTTTTTTTTTTTTTTTTAAAGAGACAGTCAGTGGCATTCATCTCCTCAGGATACATGCATAAATCCTTATATTCCCAAAGGAAGTGTTGTATGGATCGCACACATGCTAACCCTAAGTGAAGATATGACCACAGCTAACCCACAGGCATCTCTACAGCGACCTGACAACAAACCACTGCTGTTGTGAAAGATGAAAGTAAAATGAATTTCGGCTATAACCTGACAGTCAGTCAAAACAACGATGTAAAAATGTGCTTGGTTACCCAAGGATCATTCTCTCCAAAAGACATCATTCTCATCAGTGTCACATTTTCATGTGTTCAATTTGTTCCTTGTCAGCGGTTTCAATTCATTTAAAACAGAATATGTAGATTTACAGTCCCACGGTTGAAATGTTACAAGAAATAACAGGAAAGTCGGTGGTCCTGCTGAAGCTCTGCTTTCCTAATATATTTCTGTTAATACTAAAAACAAGTTGCTTACCTGAGAACAGGGGTCAAACACTTCCAAATTCAGCTGCCTGCCATCGATTGACAGCCTTTTATGATACAAAGAGTCTGTGACGGAGAGTCCAAAGAGTCATAAATAAATAGCAAAATATTGATGCACGTGAAAATTATACATGAAGCAAAATTATCTTTTTTTGTTTGTTTGTTTGCATCCAGGGGGAACATGCACAGTATGTTGTATTTTGAACTTTTATAAGATTACATTGTAATAATACTTTAACCTTCAAGTGACCGAGCAGCTGTGATATATTTAATCTTAAAAGAATATCTGTCATATCTTAGCACAGACGGTAAGGAAATTTGTCTTTGGTCGATTATTTCTTTGTTGTAACAATGCTTCTTGGCCATAAATCTTATACTGTTGGAAAGCTGGTTTATTTCTCCTTAAATGGAGCCACATTTATTAGGAAAATGTATTTATGGGTTGAGCAGCAGAGTTGAGTATGTGGGTTACGCCCATAAAACCTGTCAAATCTTCTCTGCCAATGCCAAACAAACTTTTCCTGTAAGCCCATGAATGCACATGTGAAAATTTAGCATTTCCAAGTGACTGAACAGAATCATCCAAACCAAATCCTCATCAAAGTTGCATTTCATGAAATCTGGATACACTTACTGGTATTTGAGGCATATTCACCAATGAAGCGTCTGGTCAGGAACCGCACAAGGACAGCTGGAGACATGAAATGAAAACCAACAAAATGAATCATGGCATCATTATACACTCATCCCTCACAGGTGGCAGCAGCAAAGGGGGGGAAAGACCCTTGTTCACCCACACAGGGACAATACAGTGCTAAATGTCTCCAGGATTGGAGCGTTGAAACTGTAGCCTTACATGAAAGAAGGCTGCATGGCTTTGCTGGAAGGTCTGTGTGCATATTTGGCAAGTTGAATAGTTTTATCCCCCCCTCTGCTTTGCCTCTAGACTGCAAGCTACACATAAAACTGACTGACTGGGACAGTTTTGGTCCCACAGACAATCAATTTTAATTAAAGGCTGAAGTTTCAAGTGCTGAACTCTGGAAGCTTGCTCCTAATGGTGGGCCTCTAAAGGGGTTGTACAGAGGTTAGGCCACGGTGACACACAAACATGGATGTGGACATTGAGCACTCAGGACTTACCACAATAGGAATTTTTATGGGTCCATTGTTACACAATGATACATTCAAAGAGAAAAACAAGCCGTTTTGATAGCAACAAATAGAGCAGAAAAACACACCGAATGAACTCAGGCACACACATACAGCTTCCATAGGCTACAGCATCTCCACAGTAACAGCTCTGCTTCACTGCCAGGCAGTAAGAATGGAGGTTTGCACGGTACAGTTTTACCCACCATCTCAGAGACTGAACACTGACGTATGCAGCAAAACAATAAGCAGCAAGGATTCCTCTGGAATGTGTCTAACCAGGAGAACCAAAGCACGGACACATAAACTGGTTCTATGTTCTATGGTTCTAAGTTTTAAAACTTAAAACTATAAAAAAACAAAAAAACAAGATAAGCTATCAATGCAACACAGTGAGCCAGTGAAAGGCCAGATCAAATTAAACTGTAAATAGAAATCACATGTCACATTGATTGATTGATTGATTGATTGATTGATTGATTGATTGATTGATTGATTGAACAAGCTAACATCCAACCTTGAACCAAACCCTGTGACAGAGGGGTTTTGCAACAAAGGCAGTGAATCTCAAGAGAAAGAAATAATCGTATTAGTTTAGTTAAACCTCATTGAATGGAGCTAATAATCCAGTGTTGTTTTTGGTTATGTAATGCAAACCCAAAGTCCATGTAGGACCACTTGTGCTACAATCACACAATGCTAGAAAAACATTATTTTTCAGAAAAGAAGAACATGCTTCTTAAGAAAGAACATGCTTCTTAAGACTTGGGTGCATCCAACGTAATAGTGTGACTAAAGCACACTCAGACTTTCTGACTTGTTTCTGGTGTTTTCACCAGCTGCTTACAATTACAGGATGAACTATGACATGAACCTAGCATAAACTGGTGGTTTGATACCTAACTTAGCTTATAGAAGTGTGGTGGAACAGTAATGAGAGATTTTCCACTATGTGAGTTGACTGGTTTGGGCACTGTGGGAATATTCATACCAATTTACAATCTTCAGTCACCTTTTCTTGTCCAAGTACTGTTCACAAGGTCAAGAATCATCTCTCATGCTCCATGGCTATCTAGTTAAAAAGTAAGCCTCCAAAATCCTTCAACAAAACTTGCTTTTTATAGTTAAATTTTCAGGTTTTGCAGTGCCAGCACATTACAATCAAGAGATCTATCTATAAATCTCAGCTTTCCTTTGGTAGAAGAAAAATAGAGAGATTTCAGATAGCTCACTGTGTCAGAAGTATCAGCTGGCACAGTGAGCTACCTGTAGCAACATGTTTTGACTGGGAAGTTAGTTTTTTTTTAAAAACAAAAAACCTCAAAGTTATTTTCACAATACATTGCAGCAGATGACTGCCCCTCCCTCAGCCTGGTTCTTCCTGTTAAAAGGGAGTTTTTCTTTCCCACCATTGCAAAGGCTGGAGGGGGGCATTGTTTGATTTTGGTGGTTTTCTCCAGAAAACTGTCGTTTTATACCTTGCAGTATAAAGCATGTTGAGGCAACTGTTGTTTGTGATTTGGTGCCATATAAATAAACCTGAACTGAATTGAATAGATCAGTGGTTCCCAAAGTCAAGAGTACTGCAGCCCACTTAAAAACCTGAAAATCCCACGGGCCCACCTCTCCCCTCCAGTCATCCGATAAGTCCTGGCCTGTGAAATTTTCCTGACTAGAAGCCTGTATTCTCTCATCAAAATCCAAGCGAAAGTGATATATTTCCTTGAAAAACTGATTCAGAAAACATAAACAACTATAAATTGCTAATGCTATCCAGTAAAGTGCTAATGCTAATATGTGAGCCACGTGCCACTGGGACACAATCTTCAATACAAGAGCAGTACATTTAAATCTGAGTATAAATAAATACATTTAGATAAATATCTAACTGTACATACTTGTAAATAATTTCAAACTGAATTTCTGTTATTATTTTACACAACATCCTCAGCAGGGCACATGCGTAACAATGTCTCCAAAGCGTTGACACACACATTTTGGGCCAGCGTATTTTTTGATGAGGGCCATGATAAGTTCTCCCAAAATATGTATAACAGTATCATACTCAGATAGACCTGTGAGTCCAACTGTATAGGCACATTTTTTTTAAATCTTTAGCTCATCTTAGAAAAGTGTGTTAAGTTATAACGTCCAAACAAAGTGTGCTGTAGGCATATAAAATCTTTGACCCTAGATTTAATGTAATTAATTTAAATTTCTCAGAGGGGAAATGTGAATGTGTTAATTAAGGCACCTGGGAAAATTTGCCACTTTATCATTTAATTGTTTGTTAAAATTTTAGTTAGCAACAGTTTTGATAGTATTTAATTAATGGTTTAATGGTTTAACCAAAACTTATCTGGCTTTAGATTTACACCTTGTCTTGTGTACCTTACTGTAAACTGCATTTCTTTGAGTTCTTGATGGACAAAAATTTAGCATATTTTTCACCATGTTGTGACATTTGGCAACCAAAAACAAAAAAAAAATTGATTGATTAAACAAGACAATTATGATAAAACAGACCAAACTGATACATCAAAACCAGGTTTAAAGCAGAGATTTGTGTTTAAATTCAAGCAACTCATTTGAAGGTCTGTGTGGGGAAATAAGCAGGTTAACTGAGGTGTGACACCATCAAGTTATTATCTCTGACTTGGTTATCAGCAGACTTAAAAAAATTAGGCTACTTTACCAGTCACTCACATAGTTTTTATTGAAATAAAGATATAAAGAGATAGTAAATCACCTGCAGGTACTCACCTGATTTCCCAGCCCCCTGGCTTCCCAGTAGGGCCAGCTTGATGTCATTCATGCCTGTGTTCTGTCAGGTCCTCAGCTGTATCTCTAGCTGCAACTCTGTGTTGTGTTTGGTATTTGGGTTAGCCTCAGCACACTAAATACTCCTTATGGTTGAAATAGGGTGGAAGTACACGACCGCCCTCCCCTTTCTTCCTCTTCAAAGGGCTGGTTCACATTTTAAAACCAGAGGCAGAGGAGAGTGGGGAAAACAAGCACCCTCCTCTTCTGTCTCTGTCTCTCTGCCAGGAGCTCTCTCTCTCTCTCTCTCTCTCTTTCTCTCGCTCTCTCTCTCTCTCTCTCTCTCACACACACACACACACACACACCTCTCATTTTTCTGCTCTCTCTCTCTCTTTCTCCACTATTTTCCCCTCAGTCTGTCTGTTTTCCTTCTTTCATTCCTCTCTTGAACCTATTTCTCCTCTCTATCTCTGCCCCCTCCTATGCAGAGTTTGCTCAAAGGTCATAACTGACTAAACCTATTGTGCTGGGCCTTCTCTTAACACTTTAAACTGCAGTCTTGCTGCCATCCATGGATATCTGTGCTATTCTTCATGGAGTAATGATATGTAATGTAAGAAACAGTGAGTATAAGAAAATATGAAATTACAAGAAGCACAAATCATGCATTAATGCAGCGACTTAGATGGCACAGTAAATGTATTTTTAAGAGAAAGGTCATTTCATTTGAGTGTTCTCTTTTTTTTCCAACATAATGGAAAACACTGTTGAAGGACAAATTATTGCAGCTTTGTAGATCATATTTTAAAACATTTGCTAAGCTCTTAATATTAAATTACAGGAGAAACTCATTCCAAGGGCAAATAGTGCCACCTAAATTAAAATAAGTTTGCACAGTTTATATTCATACGGAAAATATCTGCAAAACATTTACTTATAATCCAATATCTTTGGATTATATTATGGCTCAGAATAGTCCCATAATAAAACATAATTTATGATTGTTGTTGTTTATTGAGTGTAAGGTTGATTTCCTTGCTTTAGTTGTGACTGAAAAATTATGTTTATAATTGTTATGGTCTGTCAGCTTAAGGAAACTTAAGTCAGCCTTCCATACAACAACAACATTTTCCTCCTCAAAAACCTTGTTCTGCTCTTACTGCGATAAGACGTGTCCTCCTCCTGCTAACGTCCAGTACTAATAATGTTTTGGCTTCGAGGAACGGCAGGCGGTGATATGGTGCAGAAAAAATTTTGATGATTTTTGTTACACACTTTATCAAATATATAGTGAAGTTGAAGCTTCCAGTGCAGCGTAAAAGCGGAACCATGAGAAGGCCTGCAATAAAAACATTGATTGGAGCATCAGTCACACTTCTGGCATCAAATGAAATTGATTCAGACAAGCAATCCGTCTCCTTCAGTGTCAGCCTTCGCACAAAATGTGACATTTACAGCCTGTAAATCATCCTGCAGTAGCTTTGATTTCGCAGGCACTCGCACCAGCCAACAAAATGAATATTCTTCAGACTACAACTGCATGTTTGTCTCCACTGACCCTCTTCCTGGTTTATTCTGAGCATTTTGGGTACATTTCCAACCTGGCTTCATTTGATCTGATATCCGTGTGCAGAGTCAGACGTTCTTGTGTTTCATTGAGGGTTGTCAAGATTTGGCTGCACTTGTCTTTTCAGCCTTCTACAAAAACAGCTACAACACTGTTTCAAGGCTTAATTTTGAGTTGGCTTTGGCGGTATTTACATAAGTTTATTCATAGTCCTGATGGTTTGATTAAAGGCATCATAATGCAGGATTGCCATGTGGTTGTATTTAAACATTACAAATGTAAACTGGGCTTTTATATTTTGAAATAGAGTCAAAACGGCCATGTTAGTCGGCACTGTCAATCAATTTTTTGAAGTGAATTATGTTTCCAAATCACCTTTTCCAGACTTTAATGTACGTTCTGCTTGTTTACTTTGGGACTGTAGATTTGAGCCTTTAATTACCTTCTTCTGCTTCTTTTTTTTAAGCCAGAACAATGAAATGAAAAAAGCCTGACCAAATTCCTGCATGTGTGTCCAAATCTATTCATATTGCGTGGCGTGTGGACTGAATGTGCTTTTGAAATGTTTACTAAATGATCCTCTTTCTGTTCACTGATGTTTAGATATCATATTTCCTGAAAATCAACTTGGATGAGGAAAAAAAAAAAAATTGGAACCAGAAACCTCCATGCTTTGGGAATTTAGATGAGGACTGAAATCACCAACACATCACTTGAAATTCTTTGAGTCGCTCATCAGAACAAAGGAGAGATTAATATTTCATAGTCGGGAAATAAGTTAGGTCCAATCACTCCTAATCCCAAAACAATAAAGTTAGAAATAGAAAACGCCTTGGTGGCTGAGCATTTAGTGCATCAGCCAAATGCTCTTTAGTTTGGACAAATATCCATCAGCGCAAAAACAAAATTTAAATAAAATTCCAAGTCCTCGCGCGCTTCACATTCCCAGCGGACGTTTGTGCAGTAATCAGATAGAAATTCCTCTATTTTACTTCCAAGGTGAGCACACAGTGGAAGGCCCAGCCATCCGTGGCAGCTTTTAATCAAAAAACATTTTCTCCTGAGCTGATCAACACGTGGCTGCAAAGAAGCTTTCATGTGCCCACAAAACTACGCATACCAGGAAACACATTATTCTCCCCAGCTGTGTACACACATGAAACTTCAAAGGGTACCGCAGCACATGAGCAGCATCATTATATATTGCATGTGCACGAGGAACCTTTCCAGAAGGCTTCCGTTGATTCTTTGAAATAAGATTATCGGCCATGTATGGCATGGGAAAATTTATGTTGAACTGAAACTGGTGAACTGTTGAACTAATTGTCAAATAAATTAGGTCAGTGCTTGCTGAATGTCATTGTAGTTAGGCAGCCTACTTTCCAGTGATCGTCACTTAAAGTGTAGTATTTATATTACCCTGTAGTTCAGTTGTGAAATATAGACTACTCTCACTTCTTTAGCCATCTTAGCTTAGCATAATTTAATTCATACAAAGAATTTTAATATTCTTGAACCAAAAAAAAAACTCTCCTGAGGAAGAGACACCTTTAAGTCAGACTGAAGTATGCTAAGGACAACATGGAGAAAAATTATGCATACTGGAAGCTTGTCCTTTGGTCAGATGAGATGATAGAGCTCTTTGGTTGTAGAGATGCTCCTTATGTTTGGAGAACGAATTGAGAGGCATACAAGACAAAGAACATCGTCCCCATGGGGCTATTATGCTGTGGGGACATTTCAGTGTATCTGGACCTGGGAATCTCATCAAGATGGGAGGAATCAAGAGGAAAGAAGGATATGTGAAGATTTTGAAAGAAATAACCTCCTCAAGCAGTCAACAGAAAAATTAGGCCTGGGTCATCACTTTGTCTTCCAACTTAACGATGACCCCAAAACATACATCACCCCTATATTACGTTACGACTGACCTGCACAAAGCTCTGATTTGAATCCCATTTAAAATCTGTAGGATGAAGGCTGCTGTCCAGCTAAAAAGGATACACAATGACTATTAGCATCGGGGGGCTAATAATTTTGACCCTCATAGTTTTTGTTTTGTGCAAAGTAAAATAATGTAAGCATCCAAATTAAAACTAGGATATTTGGAAAAGCGGAGTTAAACCTTCCTTGGTGTATTTCACAGCACTTATGACATATTTTCCTTTAGTGAAATTTTCATATGGGGGGCTAATGAATCTTTCCTTATTTGTAGGAAGTGAATAACAGCGAAGTGGCAATCAGCCAATATCATTCATGACAAATGAAATAACCTCCTCAATTTCCAGGGCAGCAGTCTCGAACCTGCAGCGATCCAGAGCCACATGAAGCCCTTTTGCCTATCTTCTCTGGCCCCCTGTGGCTTTGACAAAAAAAAAAAAAACAGATACACTCAGTATTTTAAAAAAGGTTTCAAGATGTGTGTCAAAATGGCTTTTTAATAGTAAAGGTTCTCAACTCTGTTCTAGGCGAGTGCATTTCTTAAAGCATGAAGGATGCCACTGACTGACATCTGATGGGCTAGTAAATAAATTAGAGGGTTACCTGGGCAAGTGGAGCCTGAACCTCTCACAAGACAACAACCGTGAGCTGAAGGGCAAATCGCTTCCTGTGTGGATGCCCTTTTTATATTAGCTTCCCTGAAGTTTAGTGATGTGTTCAGAAAAAAATATTATAACAAAAATGCTAAGTTAGTCTAGTTAATTGATTTAAGTTATAATGTAGTCATAAATTGTGTCAAATATACAAATACAATAAAAGAAAAATTGGCCTAGAATCAAAGATAAATGTTATGAATGGACACTTGTTATACAATATATGGTACAAAGGTCAATGTCTGACCTCCAGAGGTAACCAGAGGATTGTCAAGTTCTACTAAATCCTTCCATCAAAATGTATAAAAGCTTTCAGTGCTTCAAGCTTTTGCAGAGGATGGAAGAACTGACGGCATGGGAAACAAAACAAAACAAAATTAGGGTCGATTCATCTTTGTCAGGAAAGAAACAGAAACAAATTCTTTGAGCTTGCTTGTGGAAAGTGTGTCTCTCATTTCTACCGAAACACCATCAGTGGTGTGGGATGGCAACTATCGATCTTTCTAACAAAGGTCTCGCTTGGCGATTGTGCCAAGAAACCAGAGGGACTTTGGTGTCCGGTGTCTGTTGGTGCAGTTTTAGTTATCAAGTCCTACAAATTCATATAAACATCTTGAACATCTTACTGTACCCAACATCACTGGGAGTGTAACAGGCACAGACTGGAAAGATGAAGTGCAGAGGCAGCGGTTATCCAACCCTCTGACTTCATATGACATTTCATCTTCATAGGTCTTCTTTTGCTTCTTTTATCTCCAAAGCTTGTTTCCCAAATTTAGTCATCAGAGAAGATGCCTCATAATGTTTCCATTATGAGGTTTGAATTGTGAAGTGAAATGGCTGATGGTGATTAATGGTGTGTTAGTGGTCTGTGGGCTTTTTTTTTTCTTTTTCTTTTTCTTTTTTTTTTTTTTGAAGTTTATAGCATTGAAATTTCTACGTTGGGCCCAAAAAAATGTCGAAGATGATGAGCAGCATGAGTTCCTTTCTTCTGGACAACTTTATAAAAAATAAAGTAAGATATGACTTTACACAGCCAACTTGATCACCACTACGACATCCACTTCATAATCGGTGGTACGTCTTTTCCAGGACGGTGTAATAAACTATCAGCTCTGCTCTCAGCAGCATCCAAAGACAACAATACGCACTTACCCCACTCCCAGACATAATAATTCAATATCTTCATGCAATAGCTTACCAGGAATGTAAGTGAAGAAGTGGGTCTGAATGACCCTGAATAACACAAAAAAGCAAGAGCAAATCATGCAGCAGCTTTTTGGAGGAACAGTACATCTTTAACCATCCTAAAGTGAGATGAATGAAAACTATCAGGGCTCTAATCAGGGCTAATGGAAGCTGTGGAGTTTGATCTAAACATTAGATGTACGTCTTATCTCAGACAAGATATTCTCCATTGCAGCTGGACATATGTCAGGTTTTTCTCCTCTTTTATGCATTAGTGATTCACCCACCTTCAGACAGACAGAGTGAAGCGGGGGGCTTTGCGTGAAGGCTTTGATGTTCTTAAATGAAACATCTGCACGCAGAAAAAAAAGGAGAAAGAAAAACTGACGAGACAAAGAGGGAAAGAAAGAGACACGTGACTAAGGTTTAATGAACTGAACAAAGTGGATTTCAAAAGACATTAAACCTCCATTTAAGAACATCCCAAGGTCAGTTTTTGCCATATTATCTTAAATTAGTCACAGGGATGCTGGCCCTGGAAAGCTTGCTCTCATCCTTTTCTGCATGTTTTCTTTCAGTGGCTGACAAATTTTAGATGCACACACAGATCAAAGATATTGCTTATAATGGGACCACAGTGGGTTTTATCAGTGGTTGCAACTGATTTTAACATCTTTCATTGGTTTATAGAGTACAGGCACTCACAGAGCACTCACGGAGTTGCATCATCATCACTGATTATACATAAGAGCATTTTGACAATAGAGTATAAAAGCATGAGCTTGATGCTCTCTAGCTGCAGGAAAGAAGAACAGGAAGAACAAAATGTCCTGAAACACACAAAAAGGGGATATGTTTAAGAGCTGAATAACTGCAAACCACAATCAGAAAATGACAGCAACACACAGAGAGCGTGCAGCAGGGTCCAGGAGAAACATGGACTGTCATGCTTGGTGGACAAATACACAGCAGGATTTGAATGTAAAAATGAAATCATATCAGGAAGTATCCAAAGGTTGTCTGTGCAGAAAAAATTTGTATGGTCAGAAGCATTAGTGAGGTAAAACTGCATATTTCTGTAAAAGGAGTAAAGCTTTGGAGTAGCTTTAGCAAGGAACTGAGAATAAATTGTAATGACAGCATAATTAAGGATTACTGCGAGAAGCATTAGCATGAATGAGGTTATTCTATATATAAGAGCATGTAAAAATCTTTTGCAATTAGACTTTCATTGTAACTTTACCTGTTTATGCTGCATGTCGTATTTTTTTAACGTCTGACATCAGGTTATTTATGGTAAGAAAAATTAAAGAAATGCAACATGTCAAATTTAAAGTTTTAATAGTAACAATTATAGAATGTGAGGATCCAGTCGATTTCCAAGGCTATGACAAAAAAAAAAATACTGAGTATCTCTACAGATTGTTGTTCAGTTTAACAGGATGTCTCATCTTATTATTACATATACAGACCCATTCCAAAAAAACAGAATATCATGGAAAAGTTGATCGATTTCCATAATTCCATTCAAAAAGTTAAACGTTCATAGATTACAGATTCAGGGCCCACAATTTAAACGATTTCAAGTATTTATTTGTTTATTTTTACATAATTTGGGCTTCCAGCTCATAAAGCCCATGAAAACAGGATTTCAAAAAATTTGAATACTGTGGAGAAATCAGCCCAAATTTTGCAGGGCATGAATGTTTTAAACTGAGTGTGACACACTAATCATCTACTAAACTCAAAGCACCTGCACAGGTTTCCCCAGGTGTCATTAGATTGCTTCAGTTTGGTTCAAATGTCTCAGTTCGCTTCAATATGGGGACAACTGCAGACCTAACAACTGGCCTGAAGACCATCATTGATACCCTCCATAGGATGGGTAAGCCACAAAACTTCATAGCTAAGGAGGCATGCTGTTCACAGAGTGCTGTGTCCAAGCCTATCAATGGAAAGTCTAGTGGAAGGACAAAATGTGGCAGGAGAAGATGCACCAGCAAAAGAGATGACCGTGGGCTTCAGCGGATTATCAAAAAGAGAAGATTCAAGAATCTGGCAGAGATCCAGAAAGAGTGGAATGAGGCAGGAGTCACAGCTTCAAAAACCACCACCTTCAGACGCATCCGGGAGATGGGCTACAACCGTCGGGTCCCTCGGGTCAAGCCACTTCTGAACCTGAGCCAACGTAGGAAGCATCTTAACTGGGCCAAGGAGAAGAAGGGCTGGACCGTTGGCCAGTGGTCCAAGGTCCTCTTTTCCAATGAAAGTAAAGTGTGCCTTTCATTCGGGAATCAAGGTCCAAGGGTTTGGAGGAAGACGGGTGAGGAACAGAGCCCAAACTGCTTGAGGTCCAGTGTGAAATATCTACAGTCAGTCATGATTTGGGGTGCAATGTCTGGTGCAGGTGTTGGTAAACTCTGCTTTCTCAAATCCAAGGTCACCGCAACAGTCTACCAGAATTTTTTAGAGGACTTCATGATTCCTTCTGCTGAGGATCTGTATGGAGATGCAGATTTCATCTTCCAGCAGGAGGATGGCCCCTGCCCATGCCGCCAGAAGCACCAAAGCCTGGTTTGATGCCCATGACATCACAGTGCTTGACTGGCCAGCCAACTCATCGAACCTAAACCCCATTGAGAATCTATGGGGTATTCTCAAGAGGAAAATGAGGGCCACCAGACCCAACAACAAAGTAGAGCTGACAGCAAGCATCAAGGAAATCTGGGCTTCCGTAACTCCCAGGCAACGCCACAGGCTGATTGCCTCAATGCCACATCGCATCGAGGCAGTGATTAAAGCAAAGGGATTCCCAACCAAGTATTGAAGATTGACATATCATTTTGAAAGTACCATATTTTGATTGATTTGATGTGATCCTAATTTTTTTTTTTCTGCAAAAACTGAGAAGTAGTTTGTGCTGATTTCTCCAGAGTATTCTAATTTTTTGAAATCCTGTTTTCGTGGGCTTTATGAGCTGGAAGCCCAAATTAAGTAAAAATAAACAAATAAATACTTGAAATAGTTTAAATTGTGGGCCGTGAATCTATAATCTATGAAAGTTTAACTTTTTTATTGGAATTATGGAAATTTTTTTGGAATGGGTCTGTATATTACAGGGGTGGCTGTAGCTCAGGAGGTAGAGCAGGTCAAGGTTGGTGGTTCAATACCTGGCTGCTCCAGTCTGCATGCAAGATACTGAACCCTGAGTTGCTTTTCGATGTGTTCATTGCAGTGTGAAAGTGTGTGAATGTTAGATAGAAAGCACTGAGATGAAGGGGTGAATGAAGACATGCTGTATAAAGTGCTTTGAGTGCTCAAGGACAGTAGAAAAGTGTTTAATTGTTTCATTGAAATTTACTAATGTAATTTACTAATGTAAAGTATTGTGCAGTATATTTGTGATAAGCATAGAGGAAAAACACTACAAGAGATTTATTGTGTGCAATAGTTATATTGTGAAGCCTCACATTATTTAATGGTTTATTGACTCTAGTGCCTTAATGTATAAGTCGCAATATGATGTTTTAGAAAGCTTGAGTATTGCTGAGTACTGCACTCTATAAATAAATGTCAAACAATCGGATAATTTATGTGTATGGCCCTTAAACTGAAAAAAGGTACAGCATAATTAAGTAAAGTACCTATGGGTGCATTTATGTACACTATTGAAGCTAATTTACATGCTTTCAAATTCATTTAAAAAAAAAACTAAAATTCACACAACATGCACAACAAACTCTGCCAAAGTATCGATGTAACCAATAGCTCATACTGGAGATAATGTGTGTGGTTGTAAAGCTTTTTGTTCCAGCCCTCACTGGGTTTTACTGGCTCGGCTCTGCATGATGTCATTTAAAGAGCTCAAGCTGGTGTCTCGTATTTCTGAAACTCTCGCCAGCGTTTTGTGTGCAGACAGAGTTCCAGACGGCATGATTGGAAGTTGGTGTCAAGCAGGTTTAATCAAAAAGATTGCTGTCAAAAATAAGCCATAGGACTTCAATGAGTTTTCATTTCTCACCTAATCAGTATTAGCTTTGCTAGTGTGACTGGGAAGTCTTGGGGAATGTAGCCTTAACCCTGGTTCCTCCTCTAGCTCGCCAATCAGAGCTTGATTATAAAGGCCCCCGTGGCCCACTGCTCAGCCCCCCCTTGGCTTTCTGTCTCTCACTCTGGCTGTACATATGTGGGGAAGTGGAGTCATCATGCTTGGACTCATTATTCAAAGCATGTTTAGCAACTTCCTTTTTTAGTCTGATCCTGGTGTTTGTGCACCAGTCGTGCTGCACCCCTTGGTCACCCTGTGTTCTGCTGTCCAGTGCTTGACGGCGGTGAGTAAGACTGCAGCAAATAAGTTATAGTTCAGGTTGTAGTTGTGTCGACCCCAGATAACATTACCCCACACACACTTGTAGTTTTTTCCCTGCTGCTGTCATGCCTAGGCCTTTTATTGCATTTCGAGCGCCTGGGCACGCCTCAGTGTAGGTTGCCTGGCTAGTAGTTTAGTTGTGCTGCAGTTACCCATTTTAATACTGTGATTGTAGTTTTTCATTGGTTTGTTTCTTATTGTTTGTTTTTTTTAAGAAATTTAATAAAGTAACTTAATTACTGAAATGCTGTTGCTTTGGTTTTAACCTTTTTCTTCATTGCAGCTTTGTTGGGTGAACTACTGAAATTAACTTGTCACACCTCTGCCTTAGCAGCAAGAGACTGTGTGCTTTTACTGTCTGTAGGTAATATAATTAAGGTTTGTTAGACTAATATTTCCCTAGGTTGCAATTCCCCATGTGCTGCTGTTGATCTCTTTCCTGTCTTATCCATCTTGCCACACTAGTTAAAATCCTGGCATGAGTGATACTTTACCTGTTTTTCAGTCCTGTTTTAAGGGGCATCACTTTTTGACAGGTTTTTATTAAAGGATTGATTTGCATTAAATACATCACCTGCTGCCTTTTCTGATCTTACTTTTTTTTCTTGTCAGAAACGATGTACCTGAGTGCCGTCCTGGATGGGGATTCATTTTCATATGAATTCTAAATGAAAAAAAGTGTTCTTCAGATTAGCAGGAAGCATGAAAAGAAAATGGGAGCCTAGATAAAGATGACATAAATGAGGAAAGGGACACAAAAGCCTTTTGTGCTATAATGGGCTCGCTGTCAATAGTATGATTTACACGGAGGGTATATTCAAAACAGATGTGTTAAATCTTACAAGCGCTCCCCCTGCTGGGGTAAATATGTAATAACCGCAGAAGCACATTGACCGACAATCAATCAAAGAAATTTTAATGATATTTGCCATCAAACCCACATTGCAGGGCCATATAACACATGTACCTGCTGATAGTAACTTATAAAGTACTTTTTATGAAAAGGTTGAAAACCTTCTGTCTACTGCATATTGCCATAAAGTATACCTGTATAACCTAAAACCAAAGTGACCCCCAAGGCACTGATTTAACATAGATGGGGTTAAAGGAGACCTGTTATGCTCACTTACAACTCTATTTTTTATTTTAGACTCTACAAGAATATCTTTATACTGCCCCTCATAAACAGGGGGCAGCCAATCAGGAGGGTTGTGTACTCGAGATGACCGTATTAAGGGAATAACAGCATTAATTAAGAACTCTAACAGAAGTAATAAATTGTTAGTTATAGGTAATATTTTTTCCCGCTGAAAACATATTTCTTCTTTCTTGAGGTTTCCTTCTTCTTCCTGTTGAGCCACTGAAGGCAAGCTCTGTCCATTGTGCCCTGGCTGGCTGATGGGAATGTCCGGTTAGGAAAAATTTCCTTCAGTTTGCTCAAGAAAAACAACTCCAGGTTTCGACCAGCCTGAGCCACCTCGGAGTCTGGCTGCACAGCACAGGGAGAGATAAATGAACCCACAGTGACCCACAGCTGACTGCTTTACCATAATAAAATCCCTTTCTTTCAAGGCTATATACTCTACATTAAATCATCTAAATATTTCAGACCAAACAGGTGCAAAGCAATCCCTCTGATTTCAATATCAGATTTCTAATGTGACGCAAAGGCTTAATAGTTATAGCTACTATGAAGTAAACCATATTGCCAAAAGTATGCACTTGTCTGCTTTCACACGCATATGAACTTGAGTGACATCCCACTCTTAATCCAAAGGGTTTACTATGATGTCGACCACGCTTTGACACGCTATAACAGCTTCAAGTCTTCTGAGAAGGCTTTCCACAAGGTTTAGGAGTGTTTATGGGAATTTTTGACCATTACTCCAGAAACGCATTGTAATGTCAGACACTGATGTTGGATGAGAAGGCCTGACTTGCAGTCTCTGCTCTAATTCATCCCAAAGGTGTTCTGGTGGGTTGAGGTCAGGTCAGTCAAGTTCTTCCACATCAAACTCACTCATCCATGTCTTTATGGACTTTGCTTTGTGCACGGGTGTGCAGTCACATCTGTTGGAACAGGAAGGGGCCATCCCCAAACTGTTCCCACAAAGTTGGGAGCATGAAATTGTCCAAAATGTCTTGGTGTGCTGAAGCATTAAGAGTTCTTTTCACACCTTGGCACATGTGATTATGTACATGAACAATAGTGGGTCACAACCACCTCCAGGGGAATACGCCCACTGGCATTTAAATACCTGGGTCTCTCCACGTTTTGGTTTGAGAACCGAAGAAGCCTTTCAGATGAGAGGTGAAACATCTTCAAGAAACAAAAAGAAGTCCAGTCGCCCCTTTTTTCAAGCTCCAGAGACCGTTAAGAGTTCCTTTCACTGGAACTAAGGGGCCGAGCCCAACTCCTGAAAGACAACCCCACACAATAATCCCCCCCTCCACCAAACTTTACACTTGGCACAATGCAGTCAGACAAGTACAGTTCTGCCAGACAGAGAAGTCCAATTCATCAATCCAGAAAACACATCTCCACTGCTCTAGAGTCCAGTGGCAGTGTGCTTTACACCACTGCATCCGACACTTTGTATTGCACTTGGTGATGTCAGGCTTGCATGCAGCTGCTCGGCCATGGAAACCCATTCCATGAAGCTCACTATGCACTGTTCTTGAGCTAATCTGAAGGCCACATGAAGTTTGGAGGTCTATAGAGCTTGACTCTGCAGAAAGTTGGTGGCCCCTGTGCACTATGCACTTCAGCATCCACTGACCCCACTCTGTGATTTTACATGGCCTACCACTTCATGGCTGAGTTGCTGTTGTTCCCAATCACTTCCACTTTGTTATAATACCACTAACAAGTGACTGTAAAATATTTAGGATTGTGGAAATTTCATGACTGGACTTGTTGCACAGGTGGCATCCTATCATGGTACCCCACAGGAATTCACTGAGCTCCTGAGAGTGACCCATTCTTTCACAAATGTTTATAAAAGCAGTCTGCATGCCTAGGTGCTTGGTTTATACACCTGTGGCCATGGAAGTGATTGGAACACCTGAATTCAGTGATTTGGATGGATGAGTGAATACTTTTGGCAATATAGTGTATCTCTGGATGGATTGACAAACAGTTTGTACATATGTTCATGTTCCTCTGATGATGAATACTATTGTCTACCATGCCATGACCATGGAGTCAATACTTAGGGCATCAAATCTAAGCTAAGGGGTTCCCTCTGATATATATTTTAATAACTGCTGTAGGTGTAGACTTGTTGATTCTCAGTACATTTACATTGGCTTGCAAAAGTATTCACACCCCTTGAACTTTTCCATATTTTGTCACATTACAAAAACAAACATAAATATATTTCACTGGAATTTAATGTGAAAGACCAACACGAAGTGGTATACAATTGTGAAGTGGAAAGAAAATTATACAGGATTCAAAACATTTTTTACAAATAAAAAACTGAAAAGTACGGTGTGCAAAAGTATTCAGCCCCCTTTTCTCTGAGTGCAACCAATTGTATTCAGAAGTTGCCTGATGACTGCTAATGACTAAAAAGAGTCCACCTGTGTGTAATCTAATCTCAGTACAAATACAGCTGCTCTATGACTTAATGTGGTTAATAGAATACTGGGGAGTAAACGGCATCATAAAGTCCAAAGAACACACCAGACAGGTCAGGAAAAAGTTTGTGGAGAAGTTTAAAGCAGGCTTAGGCTATAAAAAGATTTCCCAAGCTTTGAACATCTCACAGAGCACTGTTCAATCCATTATCCGGAAATGGAAAGAGTATGGCACAACTGTAAACCTACCAAGACAAGGCCGTCCACCTAAACTTACAGGCCGAACAAGGAGAGCCCTGATCAGAGATGCAGCCAAGAGGCTCACGGTGACTCTGGACGAAATGCAGAGATCCACAGCTCAGGTGGGGGAATCTGTCCACAGGACAACTATTAGTCATGCACTGTGCAGATGTGGTCTTTATTGAAAAGAGTGGCAAGAAGAAAGCCATTGTTAAAAGAAAACCATGAAAGGTCCCGTTTGCAGTTTGCCAGAAGCCATGTTGGGGACACAGCAAACATGTGGAACAAGATGCTTTGGTCAGATGAGACCAAAATTGAACTTTTTGACCAAAATGCAAAACACTATGTGTGGCAGAGAATTAACACTGCACATCACTCTGAACACACCATCCCCACTGTCAAATATGGTGGTGGCAGCATCGTGCTCTGGGGCTGCTTCTCTTCAGCAGGGACAGGATGGGAAGATGGATGGAGCCAAATACAGGGCAATCTTGGAAGAAAACCTGTTGGAGTCTGCAAAAGACTTGAGACTGGGGCGGAAGTTCACCTTCCAGCAGGACAACGACCCTAAACATAAAGCCAGGGCTACAATGGAATGGTTTAAAACAAAACATATTCATGTGTTAGAATGGCCCAGTCAAAGTCCAGACCTAAACCCAATCCAGAATTTGTGGCAAGAGCTGAAAACTGCTGTTCACAAACGCTCTCCATCTAATCTGACCTAGCTTGAGCTGTTTTGCAAAGAAGAATGGGCAAAAATTTCAGTCACTAGATGTGCAAAGCTGTTGGAGACATACCCTAAAAGACTTGCAGCTGTAATTGGAGCAAAAGGTGGTTCCACAAAGTATTGACTCAGGGGGACCGAATACTTTTGCACACCGCACTTTTCAGTTTTTTATTTGTAAAAAATGTTTTGAATCTTGTATAATTTTCTTTCCACTTCACAATTGTATACCACTTTGTGTTGGTCTTTCACATTACATTCCAGTGAAATATATTTATGTTTGTGGTTGTAATGTGACAAAATATGGAAAAGTTCAAGGGGTGTGAATACTTTTGCAAGCCAATGTAAGTATTAAAGCCAGTGACATTTGTGAAACCAGCTGAGATTTGATGGATGCTTGTTTTGCAGATGAACACAGCCTTGACTGGCAGGCCCAACATAAAGAAATCAACATGGACAGGGGCCCAGCTTGCTGATACATGTGGAACTCATCCCCGCAGGCTGTAGTGCAGAAATAACTCAGTTATACCAGAAATTAGGTTAAAGTGGGAAATCCACTAATATTCCAACATTCACTTACGTAATTGAAAGTAGCACAGTTCTTGAACATCAGCAGGACGTCATCAACAAACTGCTCAGCGGTGAAGTAATGGAGAGTGTTGCTCTTGTCCAGTTTCCTGCGGATCACTGACAGGTCAATGGGTCTTTTGATGATCTGGTAGTAGTTTCGGGCCTGGCGCACATTTGAACAGATTTTTATCAGTGTGGGAGATGTGTCATTTTAACATCATAGTTTGTTATGAAAGTGAGGTGGAACATTTTACACACAAGCCAGGATTTTTCTACTTGGGTAGCTTGTAAGAATATGGCAAACAGTGATGCCTGGTAATCATATTTTATATGCAAATACACGCTCTATATTTCTATAGTTTGGTGCTGATGTGTGCATGTTACATTACTGCTGAGGTGATTTATTTGTTGTTGGACTGACCAGAGGGCTGACAGGTTCATGGAACGGAGCGCCAAGAAGGTGACAGTACAACAGCAGAGTCAGCTTCTCACACCTCTGCAGAGAATACAACAAACTCAATGAATTCAAGTTTCTCTTCAGTGCAGCACAATACAAGCAGATTACAGACGATAATGTTAACAAATATATATACAGAGAGGGTCAGACAAGAATCCACAATATTGTAAATCTGTGTGGATTCTTGCCATAACCAATGGGTCAATTCCTGTTACAGAGTAGCGAATAATCATGTGTGTGTCGGCCCTTCTTCACGCTCTTGCCAGGCAGCTCCCTCACCAAAACTAAATGTAGTGTTTCCAGGATTTGCCTGATGCACACAATCTCCACAGACTGTGTGCAAGTTCCAACATCCAACAATATCCTTCCTGATTCTCCTGGAATTGTGTGGAGCTCGATGAAAATGGCTCAGATTTGGGGTTAACAACATCCTCACTACAACAGTATGAAAATATGCAATATGACTGTATTTTCTCCCTTTAATTCAGAATTTGAACCAGCTCACCCTCTGGTCCAGGTTGGACAGTGTGTAAGGTGCTTTGATTCCCCCACAGGAGTGCATGATCTCACAGTCGTAGGCCTCCACGGGATCCTGGTCACTTCTACACAGAGTACACACCCAGTCACCTCTGTGGGACACACAGGACCCCTGTTAGTACATGGCAGTATATGAAAAAAAATACACTAAACCCACACATCAATAACTGCAATCAAAACAGTTAAGACACAAAAGTGAACTATAGAAGCAGACATATATCAAGATCCTGTAGTATATTACCAGGATTTAGGATCCACTTGTTTAAGTTACAGTGAGTATGTGCTGTGATGATAAAAGCGTGCAGTTTTGTGTGTTCACACAGCACTTACAGTGGGAAGCTGCTGAGAGGAGGTATATGACAGGCTATGTGGTAAACCTTTGGGCAGCGGTCACAGCAGAGCAGATCTCCTCCATTCAGACAAACAGCGCAGAAATCTTCACTCTCCTCAGTCCCAGCTCCAGCTCCAGGGTGCTGGGTGGGTGAGTCAGTCTGTTCCCCTGAGCACCAAATTTCATGATTCTGAGCTTCACTGTCATCCACTTCAATCATATCTGGTTCAAATTTACTATCAATTTCATCCTCTAGTGGCAGGCACTGAACCTGATCTGCTTCTTCCTCTGGGTCCAGCTCAATAACCAGAGTCTGCTCTGGATCTGGATCCAAATAAAATGTTTCTGATTCAGCTTTCCCATCGTCAGAGCCAGAATCAAACAGGATATAAGGCTGATCTGGATTAGAGTCGCAGTCAAAGCCTGAGTCCTGCTCTGGTTCTCCAGACAGGGAGCTGTCAGGACAATATGGTTCAGTCCAGAATGTCAGACTACGATCAGATGGCTCTGCCGGTTTAGGCTGGAAAGATCCTTCTCTTAGCTCCAGTGTATCCACTTCAGTTTCATTAATTCCACTCTGTTAAGATAGATTAAGATTCAAAGGTAAAAAGGGAACTTGTTGTACCTAAAAGTGTTTAGACCTTCAGCTCTGTACCTGTTGAGGACTTTTTAACGACACATTATTGCAGAGCTTAGTTTGTGTTTGGCACGGCAGACGCTGCAGAGATACCACAGGCTGCAGAGATGATAAGGACACAGACTGGAGGTTCAGACGCTCCAGGCTTACTACAGCTATGCAGGAATTACCCAGAATCCTCCGGGCCTCTGGGTGAATTCTGTGGGGGTGGGAAATGCAAGGTTACGTGGACTTCCTGTTCCTATAAGTTTTATTCCCATGGATTGAGCATTGGATTGCACAGTTGAACATAATAACCACAACAATAAAACCACAGCTGAAGTGAATCACATTACTCATCTTCTTCTAACACTACAAACAACACAGTTACTTTGACTGGCACATTGTTGCAGACCAAGAAACCAGCCTTAAGGCAACAACAGTCCCCAGTGGCCTCCCCAAACAGGACAATACAGCCACCACACAACAGAATCCATTTAGAAAAAGGCCTGACAAGGAGCCCAGCCTAAACTGTCCAGATCCCAAACCTAAAGCACTGTGGTGCATACAGCATACTCCCCTTTTTACCTTAATCTCTTCAGTACAGCTTTCACACTTTTGTCTGGAGGCTTTTCCCTTTTTGATGATGGAGAGGTTACTCTCGTTTTCCTGTTGTAGGACTGGTTTGGCTCCTTTTCTGTCTCACAGATTCCAGGTGTGCTGAGCTATTTTGTTAAAAAATAAAATAAAAATAGAGACTTTGGGTCATTTTCATCTTACCAGTATTCCTGATATTTACTCATCCCTCATTTTCTCTTAGTTGTAGTGATAACACCATCTTTCTGTGAAACATCGTTTACAGGTGTATTACATGTTCTGCCCAGGGGGTTGGCTCCTCTGCTGCAGTTGTGAGATTTGGACCAGTCTCTGATGGTATGGCCTCCAGTGCCAGCCTTACCCTACACTTGGCTACCCATGGTAACATGGTGGCTCGCCTTTGTGGGAAGTTGCCATGGCGTCTGTGAGGCAAGTCTGCCATCTCCAGGAGACCGGGCCTCTTGGGGTGAAAAAAACAGAAGAGAAAACACAGAAGAAGAAGTTGATGGTTTCAAATCTTGTGTGTGCTCAGTGTTTGAGAGCAAAAAAAAACAAGCTGAATTCAAACAAGCACACAGCCATCAAAGCAGCAGAGGAAGAATCAGCACTGCAACAATCAAACTGCTCATGTGCACAAAAAGGAATGTTTCTGTAAGTCAAATGATTATACCATTCATTAACATTAACATCACATCAACAAATAAATAGAATCAGGTCAATGGTGAATTATAATCAAACCTTACCTGAGTATGAATGCTAGCGATGAAAAAAGCAAGATGTCTGCTTCAGAAAGTCAGGTGAATGCGTCCTCAAGTGGATGTGAGCTGAGCAGGAGAGGGATGGAAACGTTCCATGTGCCCCGTGTTGAGGGGGGAATTATGTGATTCGATTGGTGGAGCGATGATTCAGCCTCAGTCCCCTGATATTTCAGCACAGCTCACTGAGTCACTGCAAATAAGTGTTTAATATTTAACATGTTTTGGAAGTAATCAGGTGATGCCTTTTTTCCAGTGGAAGAACTACAGTATTCAGACCTATTACTAACAGTAAGTAAAAGAACCCTTATTGCACTGTCTTCCATTTAAAGCAGCTATAGGAATATGTGACAGTGTGTAAAGTTGCTCATGAATCTGCAGAGATTATTCATCTGAATCTGCAGCTCTCATTGTGAGTTTCACCTTATTGTTTGAATGTGTGGCCACAAAATAACCTGCATATTTTCTACTTTTTTTTTCAGACTTTATTAAAGAGATTAAAAAGCTTTATGTGCCTTTGGTCTTTGTAGAAAAATAATAATCTGTAAAAAAAAAAAAAAAGAAAAGAAAAGAAATTCAATCAGCTTTGTTTTGCAAGAACAATGAAGTCCCCCTTTAACATACAAACCCAATTCTAAAAAAAAAGTTGGGACATTGTGCAAAATGTAAATAAAAGCAGAATGCAGTGATTTTCAAATTTCATAAGACAATTTTTTATTCATGATATAATGTAGAAAACATTTCAACCATTTAAGTTGAGAAAATGTATCATTTTAAGAAAAATACTGGCTCATTCTCATGTCTCGAAGAAGTTACATTCAAAATGACTGAAATGAAAAGCAAATGTTTTTCTTAAAATGGTACATTTTGCCATTTTTAAACATTTGATATTTTTTCTGTGTTTTATGGTGAATAAAATACAGATTTATGAGATTTGCCAACTATTTTATTCTGTTTTTATGTATATTTTACACAGCATCCCAACTTTTCTGGAGCTGGGGCTGTATAAAAAATTAACACTTCTGAAACAGCAGCATGGTATTTGTGACTTATAATAATTCATAAATCAGATTATTAACAACTGACTCACTGATTGTCTTATTTTACTATTATTGTTGGTTGAGGTTAAGGTCATTTCAACAAACTACTTTCTATAATGTTTATTAGTGTCATAAAGAATTTAGCTTCACTTGAGTTCAAAAAGCAAACGTCTCTCTCATATAAATATGCATTGTACTTTATACAGTTGCACTGTTATACCACAGTATCTTTATTGACCAATATTGGCCCCAGATGTTGCAAAAAATTACCAAATTAACACTGAGCCTTGCTCTCACCATTTGATGATTAAATGAACGTCAGTGAACAGTACCATGCTCACAGAGGTGGAAACTGTAACACCTGCCCACAAAAGATGGCATTTACTAGTGTCAGTGGCCGATATTCTGCCATGTCCATTTTAAGCTGGTTAAACATTTAAAAATTGTAGACTGAACAGCTGGAAGTTCAGATTTTTATATAAAAATTGTAAAACACTTGGTTATTTCACAACTGCTGTTTTAAATGTCAGTTTACTTATTAGCCCATAATTTTACAATCAGCAGATGAGGCAGTAGTCTCAACTCTAAAGTGAAAGCCGTGAAAAGTGTAAGTAGCTGCAAAATGTACTTAAAGTATCTCTCTTGCAAAAAAATGCAAAAGTAGGTGATACTTTATTATTGTATAGACTATTACCAGCAATGTTCAAGTAACTTGACCTTTATCACAGTCAAGTACAAGTAAAGTGACATGAACTGGAAATACTTCAAAGCAGAACAAAACTTTGGTGCATTCTTCCAAAGTATCATTTATGTGTTATACTGACATCATTCACTTCCCTCTTCGGGAATTACAGACAAACTGTACAACTTCAAACACATTAAATGCATACAAGATACATTACGAAGTGATGTACCAAATGGTTCCTTACTTGCTCGATGGTGCCAACCTCTGCAAAAAACTGCTGCCATTGTGGGAGTCTGTCTCTTCTTCATTCCGAGGTTGACTTCACATCTTGTTATTCTGGCCAATGACAAGTTACACGCTGTACAATTCACTCAAACTTTGAATAACAGACCATCTTTATGTAAATCACCTTTAACCGTGTCTGTTTGTGGTTTTACTCTAGGTTTATAATCTTTGCAAATGTGTAAAGGTACTGCTTTGTTACATATGCTGCTCACAAACATTTGCATCATTTAACACAGAAAATAGTAACAGGCTTCATGAAACCAATGTATAATTTCAAGAAACACTTTGACTCCAATTGAGTAATAAACAAATTTAAAGAGGCAGACTTCACTCCTTCGCTCCTGGTCAAACTGGTTGAAACTCAGGAACCTCTTTTCTTTACATGCTGCAAAAGTGTATATTTTTTATTGCCCCAACTTTTCTTGCATTTTTTTTCTTTCCGTCTGTCAAAGAAATTGAAAAGAAAAATGCCTTAAAACTTTTAGAAGTTGAAGCAGTATATGTGGAATCAGTCCCAGTAAAGTTAATTTAAGGTATTTTTTTGTTTGTTTGTTTGATTTTCTGGGGCGGTGGGGGTTGGTTTTTGCATTGTTTTTTGCCTGGATTATTTGATGAATATGTTATTATACTTTTAGACAGTTCAATAAAGAGAAAATATAAAAATTCAGGTGACTCTTCTGTCATTTACATAATCCATCACCAGGTGTCGCTATGTAATTCTTTGCACTTTGTGTTGTCAGGAGGCAAGTCTCGCACAAAATCGCGTGGTTTCCAAATCCCGTTCCTCTTTCAACCAGCCTCCAAGATGGTAGGTGCTACCTTTTATCCCTGTGCGTGTAACTTGTGTTAAATCTTCTTCCATCCTTGCTCACTCGTATAAAAAGTCATCCTCGGATGGCTTCTTATGATACGCTCATGATTTAGGAATAAATGTTGGGTGTTATTACCGTCATGTGCGCATTTTTATGAGGACTATGTGATGGGTTTACTGTGCGATATCTCGGTTCTCCTGGGCCTTGTCTCTAGCAGCCAACCGATAGTTTTACCTACACACGGAAAACAAACATAGTTATTTATTTATTTATTTGACAACGGTAGTCACAGTTTAATATGCAAGGCTGTGGCTTAACCTGAAACAGCGGCTGCGATAAAGCTTTACAAGTGCCAGTAAAAGTGGTTAAGTTAGCATTAGCTTCCTAAGTGCTCGGCAGCATGCAAGTTCCTAGAGATGCTATCCGGTATACTTCGGCTTTTCTGTAGGGAAAACATGCTCCTTATACTGGCTTTATTACAAATTCTCAACTGACTAATATAGTTGACTAGCCAGACTGCTAATGCTGCTGAACAAATGTTACTTAGCTAGACAGGGTGTTAGCTCTACGAGCTGAAAATAATGTTGAGATAGTAACAGTAATAATTACCAAAAATTTGCTCACAGCCTACCAAGAAGTCCAAGACCAGGAAACTCCGAGGACATGTCAGCCACGGACACGGTCGCGTTGGTGAGTTCAATCATTCCCACGCAGGTTTTAACAGATGGATTTCCAGGCACTGATATTATGGAGATGGAGCAAGGTTTAACCTGTTCTTTCCACAGGCAAACACAGGAAGCATCCTGGAGGTCGTGGCAATGCTGGTGGCATGCACCACCACAGAATCAACTTCGACAAATAGTAAGTGCTTCTTAATGAAATTTCAGTACAGTGATGTGTGCAGTGGAACTTAGATAAACCTATCTCTGGAAGGGAGGTGCAAACACTTTAAAAGCACATGAAGACACAGAATTTCTTGAAGTGTTTCTCAACTTGTACTCTTGAGAAGTACATGGATGCAGGGTTAGTTTTCCTATCCAGTTAAGAGATGTTCACCTGCTTGTGAACAGGCTTTAGGGAGAGAAATGCACTCTAAGTCTGTAGAGACTAGAGTCTCATCTTGACAGACTTTATTGTCTTGGTGTGCTTGAGTCCTCTTAAAGTAAAGACTGGTCCTACTCACCGACTGGCCTCCCCTATAGTCCAGTCAGCCACATGGGCAGTTACAAATGGTTGTTTCCTGTTTGTTTTGTTTTTTACACTTCGCTATTGCACCCATGTCATCAGAAAGAGGGACAGTAGTTTGTAGTATTCCACTAAAACACAATATCACAAGTGAATGTTAATTGGTTGTTAATCTAGATTATACTAGTGTTTCTCACTCTAGGTTGACTACATTTGATTCCTCTTCATTTCCTCCTGTTTGCTCTCAGCCATCCAGGGTACTTTGGTAAGGTGGGCATGAGACATTACCACCTGAAGAGGAATACCTCCCACTGTCCTACCATCAACCTGGACAAGCTGTGGACACTGGTGAGCGAGCAGACCAGGATCAACTACAGCAAGAAGCCCGATGGACCTGCCCCCATCATCGATGCTGTGCGCGCTGTGAGTATTGTCATTATTAAAAATGTTTTGTCTTATGACATATTTTATTTTTGTCATCGTTGTTTTTTTTAAATGGGCACCTAGCAGACAATTTTTATGGGAGTTGTTGCTCCAGCTCGAAGTTGACTGTTTGCTGTTGCTTTATTATTTTTAAAGAATAGTATTTGGGATGGCCGTACACATCGGATTGTTTCCTTCATTGGCTGCTGGGAACAGAGATCATATACACATACTTTCTTTTAAGAATTGCTGTCCTTTTCATAGGGTTGAAACATCCACAATGGAAAATTAAATACCAGATGACTCTTGGGTAGATTGTTATAGGTGTACATGTTAATAAAGCAGATTTTAGTCTTTTTACTTTGACTTTTGGGCCTGTGTGTGTGTTTTTTCAGACATTTGGATTCTTAAATTCAGCTTTTTTTACCGTTGTGATTTAACCAACTAATTTTCTCAATTAAATCTGTGAAAAGTATTTTTTTTCTAAATATTTTGAGAAACGTTTATTTTTATGTAATATTTACTCTTGAATTCAAATGTTTATGTATTGTGATACATATTACCTAGATTGTGCTCACTTTTGTGCACTCCCTCATTACAGGGAGTCACCACAGCAGGTAGCTCTGCATCTTTGATTTGATAAACGGCATCTCTCATAACCCACCCTGACGCAGCCCTATAGGTTGTTCAATTCCAGCCAGAGACACGCCTGTGTCTCTGGCTGGAATTGAACTAGCAACCTTTAGCTTGCCAAACATGTGTAAACCACTACACTGTTGTTCACTGCATTTTCTAACATTTGGATTTTGTTGGGCCCACTTACTTCATTTTTACTTAACTCTCACAGTTTTGTTTGTAATAATTCCCAGTTTATCTCAGGTTGGCTTGAATATTTGAGCTGTTTAATATTTTCTTAAGGGTTTTGTCAGATAGAATGATGGTCTGCACCTGTCTTTAACTTCACAGGGCTATTACAAAGTGCTGGGTAAAGGCAAGCTGCCCAAGCAGCCTGTGATCGTCAAGGCCAAGTTCTTCAGCCGACAGGCAGAAGAGAAGATCAAGGCAGTGGGAGGAGCCTGCGTGCTGATGGCATAATGATCCTGCCAGTGTGTTTCTGCAAGAATAAACTGTACAAATAGAAACTACATGTCGAATGTGTGATTTTTTTTTTTTTCAAGTATGCAGTCATTGAAATATGATGGTCATGGAAACTGAGATGGCTATGCACTTTTGTTAAAAGTTATGACAACAAGAATGGGAGGAAAGGAGATATTTTCATGTCAGGAAACCACCTGGATTTCAAAAAGCTTTTTCTAACTGACTGAATAGCAATCTTTAAGAATGCACTGGCCTCCACGTCTTTGCATGTGTTTTGGTTTTAATGACAAATTCCAGCCTCAAATTTGGTATCTGTTTAGTTACTATTTGGTTAAGCATTTCTACTGTCATAACTGGCTAAGCGTCTGGTAGCAGTGACATTATCCATGCTAGTAGCTCTGATTCTAATCCTGTAAACCAGATTAGAGATCAACGGGGTCCTACACTGGGAAGCGAGTTCAGCATACTCAGGGGATCTTTTGGTTATCTGGATTCTCTTACCTTAACATTGGTGATCAGGATGAACAGTCACATGAAGCTGGTTATCAGGTGGTTAAGTTAAACCAGGGTTTCTCCTGTGCGTTCACGTCAAAGGGGTGAGACTGGCAGCGTCTGACCAATCTAAACGAGGTGTGTGACTTTCCTCCACAAAATGATCAGTATGAGTGCCACCTACACCAGAGACATTATCAAATGATTAAAAATCTATAAAGATCATTAAAATATAACAGTAAAATGCAAGGACAACATGAACATGCTGCAGAAAATCAATCTGGTGATTGAGTGCACAGAGGGGTAAAATAAAAATTTTAAATCCAGTTAAATTTATTGCTGAGTGTGCTCTCAGTGCTGCTGTTTATTTCCAAACAGCTGCACATTAGAGCTCTGAAACTTAAAACATTTAAGCGTACTGTCCCACAGCCTGATGAAGGAGACATGGGAATCAGATATCAAAGTGAAAATCATGTGGCTGATTGAACAGATGTTCTTGGTGTGTGCTCTGTTTCCAGCTGTGTAAATGAGACTCAGCAGTAGATTAAAATCAAGTATATCAACATTGTTACATTTAATATTATAACATTATACAAACTGCTCCTGACAGTCTGAGTTTTTAATTCCCTCAGCTGCAGACTCAGTGCTGTTTAAAACAGAATTCAGTCTAGTCTACAGACAAATTTGATGAGATCAGCGAATAAATAGTTTGCTGCCAATAGAAAAAATAACAAGGAATAAAGTTGTGTCTATATTTGTATTACTGATGCTCGTCAGGGAAACCAAAGATTTTAGATACTGAAAAATGTTAGACCCTTGTGCTCTCCGTGCAGAGGTCCAAATGAAAATATTGAAGCTAGTTTCTGGAGAACTGATTGGTCAGCAGGTGCTGATTTCATACCTGCTGATCTCTAATCTGTGATCCTGACCTGCTCCGGAGCAAGTTAGGTTCACAGCAATATACCCCAGGCATGTTGAACTCACTTTATTTACTTTTAAAAAAAAGTAGTTTATTTCTTTCTCTTTTAAGTTTTATTAATCAACAGTTTGACGATGTTGGGAAAATGCAGACTAATCCATAATGAAAACTATTATTTGCACACCAAACAGTCCTGAAGAGAGATGTAATAGTATGCAGCACAACAAGTGACTAAGTAATATCCTCCTGATTGTGCAGCATTGTAAACGTATCACTTTCACTCTGGTTTAGGGTTTGAATTCTTCCTCCGCTCGTAGGGGGCGGCCTTCAACGTGCAGGATTTCCTGTCAGTTGACAGCAGCGTCGCTGTAAGCCGTGTTGTGAATGCTACGGAAACGAGGGAAACGTAAAAAACTACAGCGTAAGTGTATGAAGCACAGCTTTCTCTGAGACTTTGCATTCAATAACCTGTGTACTCGTCAAACCACCCAGCAGTTTATTAAACGCGCAGAGCAGGTAAACGAAGAAATAATCCCTTTAACTGCGATCTGTTGACTAGATTATGCAGATTATGTTCTACATGCTGTGAGGACATGGTAATCTAGAATCTGAGGTTTGCGGCTGGAATCGCTTCGTGTGAGCTCTGGAGGGAAACGTCTCTGTTTAGGAGCAGAAATTAAGTCCTTCTTAAAGAAGTGACAAACCAGCTGCTTTAATCTGCACGCATGCGCTCTTCCTAGAGTATCGATCCCACGCATCCCAGCTTTCTGTGTTGCTTTCACTTTGAGGTTATTATAGGAAACTAAAACCAGGTGAATTAGACTTTTTATTTGGCCAAATTGTTAATACAATCAGCGCGAGGTGACTTTGGTTCATATGTTTGATGATACTTGATAATATGGCTGTCTCTCAACTGTTCTATTGTATTATTATGTTCTGAACTACATTCTGGAAAATGCCGTCTGTTTAAGGCGAACAAAAACTAAAATTAACACTGAAGCACTAAACTAAAACCAAACATTTTTGAACATTTTTAATTACATTGAATGTCTGAAAATGAACAGAAACTAAACTCAACTGATAACTCGACGTTTAATGTAAAAATGCAATACAAAAAAAAAACAACTAAGAAAAGTAATAAAAACACAATAACTAACTTCATTAAAGGCCGTAGTTTCACTAAAATTGCCATTGGATAATTAGATTAGAAAATCACACTATTTAAAATTAAACCATCAAACTTAGATTATAAGAGGCTTCTCATCAATATTATCCTGTATTTCAGATTTAATTATTTTGTACTGATGTAGCTCTATTACCTTTTAATCCACCTGGTGTTTTCTCAATGTAATTAGTAAATGAAATGTTTTGAGATATTCTAAGGGCTTTCTCCATATCATAATAGAAACATCAGTTTCCTATTAGGTCTACTGAAACCACAGGACACTTTAATATCTTAGCTTAAATAATGTCTGGTTATCAATTCCGATAAGTGATAAATTATTTTTCTTTTGCTATATTAAATATTTTACAAAACATATTTAGAATTAAATTCTTGTCTGTTCAGTGTTTCTGTGCAGTAAAGTCATCTTAACGCTTGAGTTCTCTGTGCCTGTTCCTCAGGTGACAGTCACCTGCATTTTTTCTCCACCTGCTCATGGACAGCCAAGCCTGGCTGGAGTCTTCCCTGCAGCGCTCTGCCAGTCTGGGCCTGGAGGTGCTGCAGCGAGCCTCCAGGCGGAGTGTAGACTGGACAAGCACTGCATCCCAGAACCCCACCATAGCAGATGAAGACACAGATATAGCTGATGAGGTGTTTACACCTTTTATTTCAATAAATATAATAATATAACCTTAAATATAATAATATAATGTAATATAAACATAAATATTTTTAATTTCTCCTTGTTGCAATTTTTTAAATCAGTTTGTCTCGTTTCATCTCTTGCTTTTCCAGAGAAATCCCACAGAGCTTGATGATGCCTTTGCAAAAATCGCAGCGTTCATGGCACAAACCACCAGTCACTGCAAGGTTGGTGAATACGTGTCATAAATCCTGGATTAGTCTGCACCTCTGTGTGGACTTCCATCTGTAGACACAGAAGAATAAAGTGTGGATTTTGTCTTTTGTTGCAGAGCTTTTACGAGTCTGGCTGTTGCACAGAGCCCAGTAACACTGAAAAGAACCACATGTCCAGGTTCCATACACGACCAGCAGGTGCAAAGACAGCATCTGCACTACCAACCAGGAAATGTGACAAATACCAAGTAATTATAATATGCTGCTCTTTTTTTTTCTACAGCCATATTAAGAGTTTTTGATTGTCAGGAAGAAGAAAAACCCAGACAAACATCAGAGGTTTGACAGTTTAGTCATTTACTGGGGAAACTCCATTATTTCAGTGTTGTTATGAATACAGTTCTATAGATGCAGTTTCCTTTTAAGTTTTAAAGTATTTGCATGTTGACAAAAAGTTTGACTTTAAGTCATCTAAAAAAAAAAACAATCAAGATATAACAATCTTTTTATTTGTTGTCTTCAGCGCCACGTGTCTGGAGCCAGTGAGGATTTTTACATCGAGCTTTCGCCTGGAACGTACGCCATCACCGCCAGCATGCCAGAGTCACAGCAGCAGACTCGGCTGGTCAGTGTTAAAGCTGGGGAGAGTGTCAACCTCACCTTTAACTTCGGACCCCTCAGCTGACCAAACTAGTCACTTTTAACCTTCAAAAATAAAAGTGACCAATTCTCATGCTGTTTTTATTTCTCTGTTTACATTTTATTTTACTGTAATTTAATGCGCTTAAACATATTCTTACCTGCACTAATACCGCATCAGTATATTGAAATAAAGTATTTTTGTAATCAATTTCTTGTTTGGCTTTTCATGTACTCCACACTTTTGCTCATGTTTTTACAGGGAGATATGATGTATATTATATTATCTGTTCTCAGAGAGACTGCAGTCCCACTGGTGGTCGAGGTTTGAAGTTGGTTGCGGCCAAAATGTCTCTGATGTTTGCACTTCTTCCTCTGGTAGCAGGAAGTGACTGAAACATGGAGCTGTGATTTGGCGAGGCACTCAGGGATGGTTCAGGGATGCTGAAACGTTCAGGTTGGGATGTCCTCCTGGGAGCAGCACTCCCTGCACACAAAAATAAGTTCTGTCTGAGCTCCTTCATGTGATGATGACATCTTATGAGACAAATTTGCCCACTGCTTTCAAAAGTGGTAAGAGGCTTGAGAGTGCTTTTCAAAGCAAATTTCAAGTTGATTCTCACCTGGTTGTCGGTGCTGTGGTTCTGGTCCAGTTCTTCTCCAGTACCTCCATGGAGGACGCTGTTGTTTACTTTTTATCTTCACTGCACACCAAGTTGATGCTCTGGCCCCATCCTTGGGAAGAGATAAGGAAGAAGTGGAGGATGGCACCTCAGGGTCATTCTTCCTCAGCATCGGCATCTCTGAGGTCCACCTGCTTGGCTCGCTCTATCTTATCAAATTGATCTGATCTTCCTAAGCTGGCTCTAAGGTTGGGTGAAACTAAACACGAACAGCAGTAAGAGGTACATGTTGAATGGCAGCAGTCAGCGCAGAACAGGTGGGGAGTGCAGGAGGAGCTGCGGACACGATGCCAGCTGCAGTACTGACTGTGAGTGGCTGTTGGGATTTGGAGCTCCCTTACTATTCTGTCATGGTGAGAAGCTGAAATGGGCAAAACCAGACTCTCAGGAAGCAGAGACACACAACTATTCCACATCAGCACCCGGACACTTCTTACACCGTTACCTACAGGAAGTGAGCGTGAGATGTTAGAGTTAATTAGAGATATGGCCCTGAATAGATATCAGTGATTTATCATGTGAATATTTATTTTAGGAAATAAATGTCTCCTGTCTGAAAACTTTCTCATTAGAGTTATTCACTACAAAGTTAAATATCCTTGATTCTATTCACTTCACTGAACATGATATAATATGAAAAAACACTATATTGCCAAAAGTATTCACTCAGTCATCCAAATCACTGAATTCAGGTGTTCCAATCTCTTCTATGGCCACAGGTGTATCAAACCAAGCACCTAGGCATGCAGACTGCTTCTACAAACATTTGTGAAAGAATGGGTTATTCTCAGGAGCTCAGTGAATTCCAGCATGGTACCGTGATAGGATGCCACCTGTGCAAGTTGTGAAATTTCCCTGCTAATAAATATTCCACAGTCAGCTCTTAGTGGTGTTATAACAAAGTGGAAGTGACTGGGAATGGCAGCAACTCAGCCACAAAGTGGTAGGCCAGGTAAAATCACAGAGCGGGGTCAGCGGATGCAGAGGTGCATAATGCACAGAGGTCGGCAACTTTCTACATAGTCAATCACTACAGACCTCCAAACTTCATGTGGCCTTCAGATTAGCTCAAGATCAGTGAATAGAGAGCTTCATGGAATGGGTTTCCATGGCTAAGCAGCTGCATGCAAGCCTGAGATCACCAAGTGCGATGCAAGGCGTCGGATGCAGTGGTGTAAAGCACACTGCCACTGGACTCTAGAGCAGTGGAGACATGCTCTCTGCAGTGATGAATCACACTTCTCCATTTGGAAAGCCAATGAATGAGTCTGGGTTTGGCGGTTGCCAGGAGAACAGTACTGGTCTGACTGCATTGTGCTGAGCGTAAAGTTTGGTGGAGGGGGGGGGGATTATGGTGTGGGGCTGTTTTTCAGGAGTTAGACTCAGCCCCTTAGTTCCCGTGAAAGGAACTCTTAATGCTTCAGCACACCAAGACATTTTGGACAATTTCATGCTCCCAACTTTGTGGGAACAGTTTGGGGATGGCCCCTTCCTGTTCCACCATGACTGCACACCAGTGCACAAAGCAAGGTCCATAAAGACATGGATGAGTCAGTTTAGTATGTAAGAACTTGACTGGCCTGACCTCAACCCGATAGAACACCTTTGGGATGACTTAGAGCAAAGGCTGTGAACCAGGCCTTCTCGTCCAACATCAGTTTCTGACCTCATAAATGCACTTCTGGAAGAATGGTCAAAAATCCCCATAAACACCTTGTGGAAAGCCTTTCCAGAAGAGTTGACGCTGTTATAGCTGCAAAGGGTGGCAAACATATTAAACCCTATGGCAGGGGTATTCAACTCCAGGCCTCGAGGGCCGGTGTCCTGCAGGTTTTAGATGTGTCCCTGATCCAACACACCTGAATCAAATGGCTGAATTACCTCCTCATTATGCAGTCAAGTTCTCCAGAGTCCTGCTAATGACTTCTATATTTGACTCAGGTGTGTTGAAGCAGAGACACATCTAAAACATGCAGGACACCGGCCCTCGAGGCCTGGAGTTGAATACCCCTGCCCTATGGATTAAGAACAGGATGTCACTCGCATTCATATGCGCGTCAAGGCAGACGAGCAAATACTTTTGGCAATATAGCGTATAACGCAACTGTTGCCATACCTCCAAAACCATCTTTAGGTTCTGTGGCTGCCACCATTTGACCTGGACCATATCGCCTCAGATCTGGTTCCCATGGTGACATGACAGTAGTGCCAGGTGCCAGACTGCATGTGCGAGCTCTGCTGTCATTGACCATATCAAGTGAGCAAACCAGCTGGCGCTGGCCGAGAGACAATCCCAGAAGTGGCACTTCCAGCATGGTCAAACTCGACTACCCAAATTCCGCTGCAGCCCTAAGATTGGAAGACAGTCTGCAAATATTTAGTGGTACTCTTTTTCTTTTTTTTGGTTAGTTAGCTGAGAAAGAACAGTGACTGTGAGGCCTAAACAATTTTTTCTTAATTTGGTTGCTCAGGTTATATTTTTATGATCAGATTGGATTGTCCTAAAACTGGGTAACAGTAGATGAAATGCTCTAGATTTATTTCACTTATTGACCTAATTTTTCTCTAAAGACCAAGGCCACAACTTTTTAAATGGGATGATGCAGGGAGAGCCCTGTGACAGATTAATAACCTGTCCAGGGTGTACCCTGTCTCTCACCCTGTGGCAGCTGGGATAGGCTCCAGCACCTCAGTGACCCTGAATTGGATAAGCATGAGAAGATAGTGCCCTGCTACACACCCTTAATGTCAGCATGTACTGTAAGTTTTATAGTTTCACTTTAAAATCATTGTGTTTATATATGGCCAAAAAATCTATATATCCTGCTGCCAAAATATCAGCATGTATTTCGGAGCAGTAGGTACAATATCTCACAGTCTCTTCTCACCTGTACTTGCTTTATGACAGTGCCCAGGTAGTAAAAGCCTTCCCCTTCTCTCCTGGCCAGGACTCTGCATCCTGGGAAGAACTCTGGGCTGCTCGGTGTTTGACCAGACAGCACACAAGCGGTAACGGGAAGAAGGGGATTACCCAAACTGCACCTAAAGTAATTAATTGGTGTTAAAAGAATGCATCAATTTTGAAAGTATTTCTTTGCCACAGTTAAAAAAAACAAAACTGTGCAACTATACCTGAGCTGGGGTGAAGATATGTGGTGCAGTTGAGGTATTACGACAGAGGTGGAGGGACAGCACCACTTGGCTGGAGAAACACTTGGCACTGATGGCTGGCTCTCAGCAGCATACAGAGGAATCGCCTGACACAGAGGTACACATACACAGACTCACAGTCACTCTGGGATTTTTAGTTAGCCTCACTTATGACCACCACTGGCAAATAGATTTTTTTTTTTTTAGAACAGATGAGCACTTCTCATTTGCCCAGACCTTCTCCAGCACTCCAATCAGATCAATTGGAATCAGATAGCAGCTCCCCCTTGTGGTCTGTGTCAAACACTGTAGGTAGTCTAGGGTGTTTCTGTCCAGCTTAGTCCCAGAATCCTGCGGGCAGAAAAAGTTCACAGGCCTTCCAGCTGCGAGGGCAGGAAGCGCTCTCAGCACGGCCTCCGGCTGCTCAGGGAAGTCTGTGCAGAGGAGGTGGACAGCCTGACACACAGCATCAGTAAGAGCAATACTCAGAGCAGCCAAGAGATCTCTGCCTGAGCTGCAGCTGATGGAGTGAATCCAGGACAGAGCGGTGTGCACTGTGTCCGGAGCACAGGAGCACATGTGGTGCGACCAGCAGTTCACCTTCAAAGAGAAAGAGAGACTCAGTAATTCTGAGGTAACTCTGCTCACAGTTTAAAAAAATGTCGTCAAAGAACTAAAAGTGAAATAAAAATTAAGACAAGGAAAGAATAAGATTGATCAGTTGGCTGCAACTGGTAGTTTCTCTTTGCCAGCATTTGTTAGACAGTATGCATTGGATGGACCAACACTCAGAACAATGGGAAAGTCCAAGCAACTCAGTCAAGCGCTAAGCAGGAGAGTTTGGGAATGCCTCTTGGAGCCATTTCTAAACAATTGTCAGTTCAAACAATGTTAAATAAGTACAAGTTATTTGGATGTGTCACCACTTTGCTGTGAGAGGAAGTTGTTTAGGAAGTTCGGGAACAACCCAGGAATCACCAAGGCTCAAGCCTGTCATGAACTGGAAACTGCTGGAACGCCAGCATTACTGTTTACAGTGGAGTTTTACATCACCACAGAGTGGGTGCCGGCCAAGAAAGAAGCCACGGCTCCAAAATTGACACCTTCAAACATCCTTGACTGAAATTTGCAGCTGCCAGCTTGGACAAGCCAAATGCCTTCTGGAGAAGTTTTATGGTCAGGCGAGACAAAGATTGAGCTATTTGGCTACAATGACAAGAGGTACTGCATGTTTTGAGGAGTAGATGTGAGGCGTTCAAACTTAAGAACACTGTACCGATATATGTAAAGATGTGTGCTGTACAATAGTTCCACCCTGGAAAAAGAAATCTTTAAAAGCTCAGAATTACCAGATCCTTCTCACCTTGCTTGAGAAGGCCATGATGTTGAAGAGAGAGTCCCTCTGAGAAGCTTTAGTCAGCAAGGTCTGGATCAGCAGGTGTTTCACTGACCCCAGAATAGCTCTCATGTTCTCAGAGCTTTCCAGGATGAATGTGATGTTGCATCCCTGCTTTCCCAGGAACAATGGAATCAGTGCGGCCTCATATGCCACCATCTGTCTGGATGTCATAGTAACACTGTAGAATGGGAAAGAATCCCACAATTTTTTAAATTTATTTTCTGCATTTTGCTTTTTAATGTAATAGTGAAAAGACAGTGAGAAAGGGAGAGGGATCACCTGAAAATCTTTGAGCCATGTTTAGGCCAAATTTCACATATTTTCAATAAGTACAAAACAGAACAGTGGAAATATCTACTTGTCCTGTGAACATTTCACAACCCTTATTTATAATTTTTTTTAATATGTGAGTTTTATAACTATAATATAATTTTCATTTAATGTGAAGACTGGTTGAAGAATTAGTCAACTGCTTAGTTTGAGTAAAGCTGCAATAACATTTATGTCAAAATGTACTTGAATTCAATTGTTTTTAAGAATTATTAAAAGTCAAATTGCTCAAAAAG